>JAQOWZ010000074.1:761521-816689 GCA_035578165.1 Stenolophus ochropezus | reverse complement strand
ACGCGCTATCTCAGAGTTCAAGTGTGTTTGGTATTCTAGAATCCGGCCCATGTAGCTTAGAATATACAACGTATTCATCAAAAATAGGTAAAATAAGACATTATTTTTGTAAAAAATCATATAAATATTTGCTTCCGCGCCCGAATTTTATAATTGTTCATCATATTTTAGCTAAAAGAAAACATTGCAACAAGAAAATTGCTATTTCAAGTGTGGTTGTTATTCTAGAATCCAGCCCATGAAGCTTACAATATACAACGTATTCATCAAGAATAGGTAAAATATGACTTTAGTTTTCTAAATTATCATATTAATATTTGCTTCCGCGCCCGAATTTTATTATTCTTCATCATATTTACCTAAAAGAAAACATTGCAACAAGAAAATTGCTATTTCAATTGTGGTAGGTATTCTAGAATCCAGCCCATATAGCTTACAATATACAACGTATTCATCAAGAATAGGTAAAATCTGACTTTATGTTTATAAAAAAATCATAAAAATAATTGCTTCCGCGGCCGAATTTTTTAATTCTTCATCTTATTTTAGCTAAAAGAAAACATTGCAACAAGAAAATTGCTATTTCAAGTGTAATAGGTATTCTAGTATCCAGCCCATGTAGCTTACAATATACAACGTATTCATTAAAATGACACCCGAAAATTGAATGTTTATTATCTGATTTGAACTACGTTATGGTCACTTTTGCATGTCCAATGGTAAAATTATCTATAGTGTAGATCCTAAAGCATAAATATGAGTGTTTTAACAAAAATATACATTTCATGAATAGATAAAATCAGTCTTTATTTTTGTAAAAAATCATATAAATATTTGCTTCTGCGCCCGGATTTTATAATTCTTCATCATAATTTAGCTAAAAGACAACATTGCAACAAGAAAATTGCTATTTCAAGTGTGGTAGGTATTCTAGAATCCAGCCTATGTAGCTTACAATATACAACGTATTCATCAAGAAAAGGTAAAATCTGAACAAGAAAATTGTTATTTCAAGTGTGGTAGGTATTCTAGAATACAGCCCATGTAGCTTACAATATACAACGTATTCATCAAGAAAAGTTAAAATCTGACTGTATTTTTGTAAA
Organism: Stenolophus ochropezus; assembly: GCA_035578165.1. NCBI lineage: Eukaryota > Metazoa > Arthropoda > Insecta > Coleoptera > Carabidae > Stenolophus > Stenolophus ochropezus. The sequence goes on along the minus strand of JAQOWZ010000074.1, from coordinate 815,583 downwards.
AAATCATATAAATATTTGCTTCTGCGCCCATATTTTATAATTTTTCACCATATTTTAGCTAAAAGAAAACATTGCAACAAGAAAATTGCAATTCCAAGTGTGGTAGTTATTCTAGAATGCAGCCCATGTAGCTTACAATATAGAACGTATTCATCAAGAATAGGTAACATCTGTCTTTATTTTTGTAAAAAATCATATAAATATTTGTTTCCGCGCCCGAATTTTATAATTCTTCATCATACTTTAGCTAAAAGAAAACATTGCAACAAGAAAATTGCTATTACAAGTGTGTTAGGTATTTTAGAATCCAGCCCATGTAGCTTACAATATAGAACGTATTCATAAAGAAAAGGTAAAATCTGACTTTAGTTTTGTAAAAAATCATATAAATATTTGCTTCCGCGCCTAAACTTTATAATTCTTCTTAATATTTTAGCTAAAAGAAAACATTGCAACAAGAAAATTGCTATTTCAAGTGTGGTAGGTATTCTAGAATCCAGCCCATGTAGCTTACAATATACAACGTATTCATCAAGAATAGGTAAAATCTGACTATATTTTTGTAAAAAATTATATATATATTTGCTTCCGCGCCCGAATATAATAATTCTTTATCATATTTTAGCTAAAAGAAAACATTGCAACAAGAAAATTGCTATTTTAAGTGTGGTAGGTATTCTAGAATCCAGCCCATGTAGCTTACAATATCAACGTATTCATTACAACGACACCCAAAAATAGATTGTTTATTATCTGATTGGTACCACGTTATGGTCACTTTTGCATGTCCAATGCTAAAATTATCCATAGTATAGATCCTAAAGCATGAATATGAATGTTTTAACAAAAATATCCATTTCAAGAATAGGTATAATCTTACTTTATTTTTGTAAAAAATTATATAAATATTTGCTTCCGCGCCCGAATTTTACAATTCTTCATCATATTTAAACTCAAAGAAAACATTGCAACAAGAAAATTGCAATTTCAAGTGTGGTAGGTATTCTGGGATCCATCCCATGTAGCTTACAATATACATCGTATTCATCAAGAATAGGTAAAATCTGACTTTAGTTTTGTAAAAAGTCATATAAATATTTGCTTTTGCGCCCGAATTTTATAATTCTGCATCATATTTTAGTTAAAAGAAAACATTGCAACAAGTAAAATTGCTATTTCAAGTGTGGTAGGTATTCTAGAAACAAGCTCATGTAGCTTACAATATACAACGTATTTTTTAAGAATAGTTAATATGGAACATTATTTTTGTAAAAAATCATATAAATATTTGCTTCTGCGCCCGAATTTTATAATTCTTCATCATATTTTAGCTAAAAGAAAATATTGCTACCAGAAAATTGCTATTTCAAGTGTGGTAGGTAATCTAGAATCCAGCCCATGTAGCTTACAATATACAACGTATTCATCAAGAATAGGTAAAATCTGACTTTAGTTTTGTAAAAAGTCATATAAATATTTGCTTTTGCGCCCGAATTTTATAATTCTGCATCATATTTTAGTTAAAAGAAAACATTGCAACAAGTAAAATTGCTATTTCAAGTGTGGTAGGTAATCTAGAAACAAGCTCATGTAGCTTACAATATACAACGTATTTATCAAGAATAGTTAATATGGAACATTATTTTTGTAAAAAATCATATAAATATTTGCTTCTGCGCCCGAATTTTATAATTCTTTATCATATTTTAGCTAAAAGAAAATATTGCTACCAGAAAATTGCTATTTCAAGTGTGGTAGGTAATCTAGAATCCAGCCCATGTAGCTTACAATATACAACGTATTCATCAAGAATAGGTAAAATCTGACTTTAGTTTAGTAAAAAGTCATATAAATATTTGCTTCCGAGCCTAAATTTTATAATTTTTTATCATATTTTAGATAAAAGAAAACATTGCAACAAGAAAATTGCTATTTCAAGTGTGGTACCTAGGTATTCTAGAATCAAGCCCATGTAGGTTACAATATACAACGTACTTATAAAGAATAGGTAAAATCTGACATTATTTTTGTAAAAATTCATATAATTATTTGCTTCCGCGCCCGAAAATTATTATTCTTCATCATATTTTAGCTAAAAGAATACATTGCAACAAGAAAATTGCTATTTCATGTGTGGTAGGTATTCTAGAATCCAACCCATGTAGCTCATAATATATAACGTATTCATCAAGAAAAAGTAAAATCCGACTTTATTTTTGTAAAAAATCATATAAATATTTGCTTCCGCGCACGAATTTTATAATTCTTTATCATATTTTAGCTTAAAGAAAACATTGCAACGAGAAAATTGCTATTTCAAGTGTGGTAGGTATTCTAAAATCCAGCCCATGTAGCTTACAATATACAATGTATTTATTAGGAAAAGGTAAAATCTGACTTTATTTTTGTAAAAAATAATATAAATATTTGCCTCCGCGCCCAAATTTTATAATTTTTCATCATATTTTAGCTATATGAAAACATTGCTACAAGAAAATTGCTATTTCAAGTGTGGTAGGTAATCTAGAATCTAGCCCATGTAGCTTACAATATACATCGTATTCATCAAGAATAGGTAACAGCTGAATATATTTTTGTAAAAAAATCATGTAAATATTTGCTTAAGCGCCCGAATTTTATAATTCTTTATCATATTTTAGCTAAAAGAAAACATTGCGACAAGAAAATTGCTATTTCAAGTGAGGTAGGTATTCTAGAATCCAGCCCATGTAGCTTACAATATAAAACGTATTCATCAAAATGACACCTAAATATTGAATGTTTATTATCTGACTTTTACCACGTTATGGTCACTTTTGTATGTCCAATGCTAAAATTATCCATAGTATAGATCCTAAAGCATGAATATGAATGTTTTAACAAAAATATCCATTTCGAAAATAGGTAAAATCTCATTTTATTTTTGGAAAAAATCATATAAATATTTACTTCCGCGCCCGAAATTTATAATTCTTCATCATATATTAGCCATAAGAAAACATTGTAACAAGAAAATTGCTATTTCAAGTGTGGTAGTTATTCTAGAAACCAGCCCATGTAGCTCACAATATACAACGTATTTATCAGGAAAAGATAAAATCTGACTTTATTTTTGTAAAAAAGCTTATAAATATTTGCTTCCGCGTCCGAATTTAAAATTTTTCATCATATTTTAGCTAAAAGAAAACATTGCAACAAGAAAATTGCTATTTTAAGTGTGGTAGGTATTCTAGAATCCAGCCCATATAGCTTACAATATACAACGTATTCATCAAGAATAGGTAAAATCTGACTTTATTTTTGTAAAAAATCATATAAATATTTGCTTCCGCGCCCGAATTTTATAATTCGTCATCATATTTTAGCTAAAAGAAAACATTGCAACAAGAAAATTACTATTTCAAGTGTGGTAGGTATTCTAGAATCCAGCCTATGTAGCTTACAATATACAACGTATTCATCAAGAATAGGTAAAATCTGACTTTATTTTTGTAAAAAATTATATATATATATATATATATATATATATATATATATATATATATATTTGCTTCCGCGCCCTAACATAATAATTCTTTATCATATTTTAGCTAAAAGAAAACATTGCAACAAGAAAATTGCTATTTCAAGTGTGGTAGGTATTCTAGAATCCAGCCCATGTAGCTTACAATATCAACGTATTCATTACAATGACACCCGAAAATAGAATGTTGATTATCTGATTGGTACCACGTTATGATCACTTTTGCATGTCCAATGCTAAAATTATACATAGTATAGATCCTAAAGCATGAATATGAATGTTTTAACAAAAATATCCATTTCAAGAATAGGTATAATCTGACTTTATTTTTGTAAAAAATCAATAAATATTTGCTTTTGCGCCCGAATTTTATAACTCTGCACCATATTTTAGCTAAAAGAAAACATTGCAACAAGAAAATTGATATTTCAAGTGTGGTAGGTATTCACTATCCAGCCCATGTAGCTTACAATATACAACGTATTCATCAAAAATAGGTAATATCTGATTTTATTTTTGAAAAAACTTATATAAATATTTGCTTCCGCGCCCGAATTTTATAATTCTTCATCATATTTGAGCTAAACGAAAACATTGCAACAAGAAAATTGCTATTTCAAGTGTGGTAGGTATTTTAGAATTCAGCCCATGTAGCTTACAATATACATCGTATTCATTTAGAAAAGGTAAAATCTGACTTTGTTTTTGTAAAAAAACATATAAATATTTACTTTCGCGCCCGAATTTCATAATTCTTCGTCATATTTTAGCTAAAAGAAAACATTGCAACAAGAAAATTGCTATTTCAAGTGTGGTAAGTAATCAAGAATCCAGCCAATGTAGCTTACAATATACAACGTATTCATTAATATGACACCCGAAAATTGAATGTTTATTATCAGTTGGTACCACGTTATGGTCACTTTTGCATGTTTAATACTAAAATTTTTCATAGTATAGATCCTAAAGCATGAACATGAATGTTTTAACAAAAATATCCATTTCAAGAATAGGTAAAATCTGATTTTATTTTTGTAAAAAAATATATTTATTTGCTTCCGCGCCCAAATTTTATAATTTTTCATCATATTTTAGCTAAAAGAAAACATTGCAACAAGAAAATTGCTATTTCTAGTGTGGTATGTATTCTAGAAATCAGTCCATGTAGCTTACAATATACAACGTATTTATCAAGAATAGGTAAAATCTGACTTTATTTTTGTAAAAAAATCATATAAATATTTGCTTGCGCGCCCAAATTTTTTAATTCTTTATCATATTTTAGCTAAAGAAAACATTGCAACAAGAAAATTGCTATTTCAAGTGTGGTAGGTATTCTAGGACTAGCGCATGTAGCTTACAATATACAACGTATTCATTAAAATGACACCCGAAAATTGAATGTTTATTATCTGATTGTTACAACTTTATGGTCACTTTTGCATGTGCAATGCTAAAATTATCTATGGTATAGATCATAAAGCATGAATATGAATGCTTTAACAAAAATATCCATTTCAAGAATAGGTAAAATCTGACTATATTTTTGTAAAAAATCATTTAAATATTTGCTTCCGCGCCCGAATTTAATAATTTTTCATCATATTTTAGCTAATAGATTACATCGCAACATGAAAATTGCTATTTCAAGTGTGGTAGGTATTCTAGAATCCAGCTTATGTAGCTTACAATATACAACGTATTCATCAAAAAAAGGTAAAACCTGACTTTATTTTTGTAAAAAATCATTTAAATATTTGCTTCCGCGCCCGAATTATATAACTTTTCATCATATTTTAGCTAAAAGAAAACATTGCAACAAGAAAATTGCTATTTCAAGTGTGGTAGGTAATCTAGAATCCAGCCCATGTAGGTTACAAAATACATCGTATTCATCAAGAATAGGTAAAATCTGACTTTATTTTTGTAAAAGAATCATATAAATATTTGCTTCCGCGCCCGAATTTTATAATTCTTTATCATATTTTAGCTAAAAGAATACATTTCAACAAGAAAATTGCCTTTTCAAGTGTGGTAGTTATTCTAGAAGCTAGCCCATATAGCTTACAATATACAACGTATTCATCAAGAATAGGTAAAATCTGACTTTATTTTAGTAAAAAATCATATTAATATTTGCTTCCGCGCCCGAATTTTATAATTCTTCATCATATTTAAGCTAAAAGAACACATAGCAACAAGAAAATTGCTATTTTAAGTATGGTAGATATTGTAGAATGCAGCCCATGTAGATTACAATATACAACGTATTCATTAAAATGACACCCGAAAATTGAATGTATATTATCTGATTGGTAACACTGTTACGGTTCTTTTTGGTACATTACCTCTTTCCTTATTTTCTTATCATCTTTGATTCTAGTGTGTGAGATTTCCTGTTTCGAGAGCCAGACTCTTTCATTCAAACAGTTCATAACGTTCCTTTTTATATTAGTATTTAGCTGCAGTAAACATTTCCATATAGCGCATTGTGTTAACTATGTATAAACTTACTTGTTCCTCCTTAATTTTTGCCTTTGATTTAAATATTGTTCCACATTTTAAATTTCATTCCACATAGGTTAAGTTACCTTGTGTTTGTTGTTTATAATATTTGACAAGCTGCGGAGAGTTGGCAGCTGTCTGTAGTTTAAAGGTGCGTCCGCACTAGCTTCGTGTAATAAAAAGTTTAAATAAATAAAATCTCATCTTATTATAATGTCTTCTTTTGTTAACGATAATATTAGAGCAGTATGGGCTCTTCATATGATAATTGAAATATAATTAAACTCCTACTCGAATTATTAACCGTGTAGAATTTAATTCTTGCTGTTGTGGATGGGTCTGTAGCTCACAAATTTCGTCTTTTCTTTAAAAATACGTATGATTGGTTGTCTCTTTCTTCTTCCGCTGTGAGATTGGTTTTTGTTTGAGAAACGTGAGGAATTTCCCGGAATGGGGAGGATTCTTCTTCGAACGGTCTGAGAGGAAAGTTGTTTGCGAGCGGGCATTGATATTTTCTTTTCTTCCAACGTGGAAATAAATAATATTCCGAGTGCTGTTATTTAAACCTGAGAGGTAACGGGCTGTGTGGATTTTAGCATCGGAATTTGTGTGATTCGGTCTGGTGTTGTATGGTGTCCCGCGAATACCATGTGCTTCGTGTGAGGACGACCGATTGAGATGCGAATCTAACTATTCGGAGGATCTGCGTATTTATTCCCCCACGTCTACGTTTTGGACTTTTCCACCTGGTGTGTGCCGTCGCCGCCTACCATCGTCCGCACCCCAAACTGCCGCCGCCAACTCCCACCAATCCTGTGACCAGCCGCCACCGGAACTGAATAAGTTTTTATAGACATTTTTTTTATAACTTTCATTGTTGTCTCCTGAAAACAACCATCTATTCTGTTGTGTATATGCTACGTTTTCTTTTCCTTTTTTTGAGAATATTATTATTAGTTTATTTATTTCGAAAATGTTAAATGGTCGTCATTGTTGGATGACAACCAAGAGTTATTGTTGATATTAATTGTTGCGCCTAACACAAAGAGTTTATAAACATTTATTTACTTGTACGTATATTTTTGTCGTTCGTGAATTGTTCGTCACCCCGTCTCAACTGGCTGTGTATTTTATTGCCTGCGTCGTATGGTTGGCCAACAATAGGCGTATAGATGTCTATCGGGTTACGGGCTTTTTCGCGCCGACAAACTAAACATTATTAAACGTATGTTCTACAATTATTTCTTAGCAGCTTTTGAGTTTTATTTTAGAGATAAAAACCTTATTTTACACGTTTTCAGGAAACAATAATATTTACGGTAGGTACTGTGACATCTAATTCGATTTTGTTCTTTTTCGTGATTTTTAAGTTAAAAATTACGTGGCGCCCTGTATTCCTTTCTTTTTTCTAACTTTTATTTCCGTACCACCCCTTCTCCACTGTTTAAAAGCAAGCGGCCGCATCTCAAACCAGCTAGAGTGCGTAAGTGACTCCTGCGCTTCATCGCGCGAATTTCACGTCACTACACGTTATGGTCACTTTTGCATGTCCAATGCTAAAATTTTCCATATTATAGATCCTAAAACATGAATATGAATGTTTTAACAAGAATATCCATTTCAAGAATAGGTAAAATCTGACTTAATTTTTGTAAAAAATCATATAAATATTTGCTTCCGCGCTCAAATTTTATAATTCCTCATCATATTTTAGCTAAACGAAAACATTTCAAGTGTGGTAGGTATTCTAGAGTCCAGCCCATGTAGCTTACAAAATACATAGTATTCATCAAGAAAAGGTGAAATCTGACTTTATTTTTATTAAAAATCATATAAATATTTGCTTCCGCCCCCGAATTTTAAAATTCTTCATCATATTTTAGCTAAAAAACACTGTAACAAGAAAATTGCTATTTCAAGTGTGGTAGATATTCTAGAATCCAGCCCATGTAGACTACAATATACAACGTATTCATCAAGAAAAGGAAAATCTGACTTTATTTTTGTAAAAAATCATATAAATATTTGCTTCCGCGCCCGAATTTTAAATTTTTTCATCATATTTTAGCTAAAAGAAAACATTGCAACAAGAATATTGCTATTTCAAGTGTGGTAGGCATTCTAGAATCCAGCCCATGTAGCTTACAATATACAACGTATTCATTAAAATGACACCCGAAAATTTAATGTTTATTATCTGATTGATACTACCTTATGGTCACTTTTGTATGTCCAATGCTAAAATTATCCATAGTATAGATCCTAAAGCATGAATATAAATGTTATAACAAAAATATCCATTTCAAGAATAGGTAAAATGTAACTTTATTTTTAAAAAAAAATCATATAAATATTTGCTTCTGCGCCCGAGATTTATAATTCTATATTATATTTTAGCTAAAAGAAAACATTGCAACAAGAAAATTGCTATTTCAAGTGTGGTAGATATTCTAGAATCCAGCCCATGTGGCTTACAATATACAAAGTATTCATCAAGAAAAGGTAAAATCTGACCTAATTTTTGTAAAGAATCATAGAATTATTTGCTTCCGCGCCCGAATTTTATAATTCTTTAACATATTTTAGCTAAAAGAAATCATTGCAACAAGAAAACTGCTATTTCAACTGTGGTAGGTATTCTAGAATCCAGTCCATGTGGCTTACAATATACAACGTATTCATCAAGAAAATGTAAAATCTGACTTTATTTTTGTAAAAAATCGTATAAATGTGTGCTTCCGCGCCCGAATTTTATAATTTTTCATCATACTTTAGCTAAAAGAATACATTGTAACATGGAAATTACTATTTCAAGTGTTGTAGGTATTCTAGAATCCAGCCCATGTAGCTTACAATATACAACGTATTTATCAAGAATAGGTATAATCTGACATTATTTTTGTAAAAAATCATATAAATGTTTGCTTCCGCGCCCGAATTTTAAAATTCTTTATCATATTTTAGCTAAAAGAAAACATTGCAACAAGAAAATTGCTATTTCAAGTGTGGTAGGTATTCTAGAATCCAGCCCATGTAGCTTACAATATACAACGTATTCATCAAGAATAGGTAAAATCTGACTTTATTTTTATAAAAAATTATATAAATATTTGCTTCTGCGCCCGAATTTTATAATTTTTTATCATATTTTAGCTAAAAGAAAACATTGCAAGAAGAACGTTGCTATTTCAAGTGTGGTAGGTATTTTAGAATCCAGCCCATGTAGCTTACAATATACAACGTATTCATCAAGAATATATAAAATCTGACTTTATTTTTGCACAAAGTTATATAAATATTTGCTTCCTCGCCCGAATTTTATAATTCTTTATCATATTTTAGCTAAAAGAAAACATTGCAACAAGAAAATTGCTATTTCAAGTTTGGTAGGTATTCTAGAATGCAGCCCATGTAGCTTACAATATACAACGTATTCATCAAGAATAGGTAAAATCTGACTTTATTTTTGTAAATAATCATATAAATATTTGCTTCCGCTCGAATTTTATAATTCTTCATCATATTTAATTGAAATTAATTGCGTAGATAATTATGCGCCAATATGTGATCGGGAAACCATAAAATTAGAACAAGAAAAAGAGTTGAAATTAAATAAATTGTTAGAAAATGAACAAAATTTGCAAATTTCTAAATTTTATTTAAATTTTTAAAGATAAAGGGACGGATTAATTTATAAATTAAGTGATTCAAATGAGCGCGGAGATTGATTAGTAGTTCCAGTCACTATGGTAAATAAAATCATAAGGATTCATCATGATCTGTCGGATTCAGGTCATCCGGGTTTCGAAAAGACGTATAATTTGATTAAAAAGAAATTATTTTTGGAAAATATGGGTAAGCAGATTAAGGAATATTGTGAGCGTTGTTTATCGTGTAACGAAGGAAAAACTTCGCCTCATCTAAGACCAGCACCCTTGCAACAGTTCAATGAACTTAGTAAACCTTTCGAGCGTACGGCTATGGACAACCAGTCGAGGTAACAAGTATATTTTAACTTTTATTGATGCGTTTACGCGTTATCCCAAAGCAATACCGATACTTGATGATAAAGCAGAGACAGTAGCAAATGTGTTTGTTTCGCATATTATTGCAAGGCATGGAGTACCTAAACAGCTTTTAACAGAGAAAGGGACGAACTTTTTATCGAAACTATTTAAGACCGTGTCATTTCGGTATAAAAAAATTACAAACAACCGCGTACCATCCTATGGGAAATGGGTGTATTGAACGATTTCATAGAACTTTTTCAGATACAATGTTGCATTTATTAGTGAAGATCATAAAAATTGGGATTTGTGTATTCCGTACGTATTAATGGCTATAAGAAATTCGGTTCATAACTCAACGGGAGAAACACCATTCTTTTTAATGTATGGTCGGGAGTTTGAGGTACCATTTGAAGATAATATAGAATCGTTAGATAAAAAGACTGATACAGATTACAGTCAGAGTATCGAAGAAAGAATTAAAGACGCATATAAAATAGTAAAAGAACGAATTAACAAAGCTCAAAGTAGGAATCAGGTTCAATACAATAAAAAGACCGCAGTCCGAAATTTTCAAGTTGGAGATTTAGTATTTCTACATAATGAAGTAGTTAAATAGGGATTAAGTAAAAAATTTGTAAAGTCATGGATAGGTCCGTATAAAATTAATAAACAAACTAGTCCGGTAAACTTTGTGATCCAGAACGTGGACGGAGGTAAAGAAATATTAGTAAATGTAAATCGGTTGAAATTATATGTGGAACGAAATCATAGTACTCTAAAAGTAAAGAAGAGTCCAGGCCCACGCGTGATTGACATGAAAAAGTTTGATTACGTATATACACCGCGTCAGAGCGATAATACTGAACGAGAGAGTGATAATACGATTAGCAGAGCCGTAAGTTTAGAATCATTAAATGAACCGGGCGGAGTGACCGTAAATGTAGAGGCGGACGTGCATAGTCAACCAATAATTAATTTTGTTCGGTACCGCAGATAATGCTGATTTAGAAGATGTTAATGAGAAAATTACCGAGTTAAATCAAAAATCGGATGGTATTTTAAGTGTAATGAATGAGCAAGTAACCGTAGTAAAGAAATTACAAGATAACGATAAAATGATGAAAGAAAATTTCGCGAAATTAAAAACTGTTGTTGCATTATTAAATACCAAAGTAGATCAGATTTTTAAAGAAAAAGAAAGTTTACATTTTGATGCAAAATTGATTCAAATTATAAATTTAAATACGGCATTAAGAACGGCTAAATATATATTGAATGACGTTAAAGAAGTTATTTCGGATTTAGGCAATGCTTTAGAAGCAACTGCTTTACAGAAATTAAGTCCTGTCTTTATCAGTCCGAGTTTATTAAAGGAGGCATTAAATTCAATTAGAAATCAGTTACCTACGGGCTTGTCGCTAATAGTATCTGATTTCGATAGAAACGCATTTTTATATTACGATATCGCGAATGTTAGAGCAGCATATTTTAACGAAACTCTAAGAATTTTTGTTACCATTCCGCTAAAAGCACCTGGTCGATATTTTAATGTATACCGTGCATTGTCGTTACCGCATGAATCAGGAGTCGAACATACTAAATTGGTCGTAGAGACACCAAATAATTATCTGGCACTATCAGAAGACGGACAGTATTATATGGAAATGGACACTCAAGATTTATTAATGTGTAGAGATGGATTTATAAAAATTTGCCCGCCTTCAAAACCAATTAGAAAAATTTCGGTGTTATCTTGTTTAACCGTATAACAGTATTACAGGTGCTATGAGTACTTGTCCGACTGCAGCAATGGAAGTGATTCTGGGGCTAACACCTCTACACATTCAGGTGAAAAAAGAGGCGATGCAACAGGCACTGACTCTCTGCAGAACGAAACACTTTATGCCCGGAGATTTCGTAGGCCACTTGGAAATTCTAAGGGAAGTACAACCAGATAAACTGGCCTTGTCTGTCTGTGATAAGATGACAACAAAATACAATTTTGACCAGAAGTATAAGGTTGTTATTGGTAATCGCCTTGAATGGGCAACGGAAAGACCTGTTGAAAGGGATTATTTGTCCTGGTTCACTGATGGTTCAAAATTGGACACAGGAGGAACTGCAGTAGGTGTGCTTGGCCCAGATTGCCGAATTAAGGAATCCATAGGCACCTGCTCCACAATTTTTCAGGCTGAGATTTATGCAATAAATCTCTGTGCTCACATAAACCTAGATAAAGGTCTAAAAGGAGCATTAATAAATATAATGTCAGACAGCCAGGCAGCTTTAAAGGCATTGATTGCCTTCACATGTAAATCAAATCTAGTCTGGAACTGCAGGGAGACCCTCCAATTGCTATCCGAAGCAAACCACGTCACCCAACGTTGGGTACCAGGGCACGAGGGAATCCTAGAAAACGAGAAAGCTGATGACCTTGCAAAAAAAGGGGCTAAACTTTCTTACCACGGGCCGGAACCTTCATGTGGTCTTCCACAAAGCCACTATAAGAAGGTGGTCAAAAACTGGGAGGAATCCGCCATATCCTCATATTAGAAAAATATTCCAGGCCTCAATCAAGCTCGGAAATTCATTTCCCCAGCTTCGACAAACACCAAAGAGTTACTAGCTCTCAGCAAAAAGGATCTTAATATAATGACAGGAATTCTCACTGGCCACTGTCCTTTAAAGTACCATTTGCACAAAATTGGTATAGCTGAAAATGAAACCTGTCGACTCTGTGAAGAGGACGAAGAATCGTCGGAACACATACTGTGTGAATGCCCAGCCGTAACTGTGCAGAGACTCAATCAACTAGGTAAGAGGTATCTTACGGCAGATGAGATCAACAACTTTACTCCTGGAGCCATAATCGACTTCATCAAAAATCTGGATATACTTCCGGAAAACTAAGTAAGGGCTGTGTCACAATAGATCTTCTAGGTCGCGTTGACAAAAAGCGACAAAACGCTTAAACCCTCATATACTCACAATACAATACAATAGTGTCGACGGGCTGCATTAGTTCTTTTCACTATATCAATATAATTTTTTTCATCAGCGCGATTATATTCTACTGGATGTTTCTTAAATAACAACTCGTATAAACCTGGTGTTCCTAAATACTTTATCTTCTGCACAATTAAATCTTTCCCATCAATTTGTACCTCAGAATCACCTATATAAAAATTTTCAGTTCCCGCATTATGTCGCACACCGTACTTGAAATCAAATACATCTTTTTCGTCTCTCAACATTTCTTCAATATATTGTTGTGGTAAAGGATCATACTGATCTAAATAGTCCTTCAACGAGGCTTCACGAGTTAAATTCATTATATCCTCTCTTGTTATTGATGGGCGGTCTTCGATGATTGTTGATTGATTGTCAGTAAATACATCATCGTTCACATCGTCATCCACTGATTCTGCTACTACACTTGTTTCTAAAAATTTAGGACCTGATAAAATTTCATTTTTTTCAGGTATTTGTTCATCCTTTGTTATGTCCATTTTCGATTCACTTTTGACTTCTTGCTTTATATTTGCTATTGGTAAATTAACCGCAGTATCTTGTAAAGATTTTATTATTGGTTTATACTGTGATTCTAATTCTACTTGTTTATGAAGTGCACCAAGCCTAATGTTCTTAAGCTTTTGTTTAATAATATTTCGAGTATTAATTATGTCTTTCGTTAATCTTGCATTCATTTTAATTAACAAAAGGTATGTTGAACCAGTCGGAACATATAATCAATTTAATAACTGTGAAACAGCTGTATCGTGACAAGTTTTTACAGGTTCAAGGTCGTACACCAGCTAAGTATGGATGTTCAGATAAACAGAGTTGATATTTGAATAAACAGGTAAAAAATTGATACAATTACAGATAACCAACGCATAACCTGATTAATGTCTGGTAGCGTGTTGAAACAGTTGTCAAAGATAATCAGTTCAATAACTGTGAAACAGCTGTATCGTAACAAGTTTATACAGGTTCAAGGTCGTACACCAGCTAATATGGATGTTCAGATAAACAGAGCTGATATTTGAACAAACAGGTAAAAAACTGCAACAATTACAGATAACCAATGCATAACCAGGTCAATGTCTGGTAGCTGTATAGTCAAATAAGTGTAATTTGAAAATCAATCTGTTCCGGTTTTTAATCAGATCTTTGTTGTTTCCGAAAGAGTCTAGTAGATGTTTACCTCGTGGTAACTGAATAATAAGTGCCATCCATTAGCTCATGTCACTATTATTTATTATAATGTACTGATCAAAACCTTTACGATAACGCCCTTTTTGAAAATCACTTTCTTTATCAATGACTAGAAACCCATACTTGTTTCGCCAGCAAAAAGAACAGACGTCCTTAAACTTTTCATATGACATATCTGTATTCACATGATCAGTGTATACATGTTTTAAATTTAAATCATCTTGTTTGAATATTATTAATAAGTTGTCATTATCCCGTATGAGATATTTAGGGATTCTGGTATAAGTTTGACATAAATAAAAACAGTCTATAGCCTTGTAGCGACCCGTACTAAAATATTCTCTTATTACATCCTGTTTATCACATGCCACATTATCAAATATAAACACTGAGTTGCATTTTGCATTTGAGGGTTTCTCACTATCTATGTTTTCATTGTAAGCAAAATAACCTATCTCTTTAATAGTTTCCAGAAGTAGTTATAAGTGTTGATATTTGGGCTGGAATAATGATTTTGAATATACAGAAACATTTGAAAAACTTACGCCATTTTCATGCTCTAGAAGTGCAAGCATAAGATTTGTCTTACCACATCCTGAGGGTCCGGCTATAATACATCGTATTATATTCGGTAACAATATACTATGTCGAAGTTTACTACTACTACTACTAATAGTACTAAAGTCATAATTTTTAACATAAAGATCGTGATTCTGTTTTACAATTTGCATTTTTAGTATAAATCAATGTATGATCGTTACATTAACACAGTTCATTACAAACTGTTGAAGAGGTAAGACGTGTACGCTTTAAATAGTCATGAAGAAAAAAGTGCAAAAGAGGAAATCTAACAAAAGTTTATCCTTCCGCAATGTAGTTAATCGCGCGCAGAAAGCGATAAAGACCAACAATAGTGATTTTGATTTAAATAAATCTGCGAGAATAGCTCTCCAAACTGTAAAAAGAATAAAGCGAAAAATTAACAATCCCAGAGTTATATCAGTGCCGAAAAGAGGAGGATTTCTTCCATTAATTCCAATTTTCGTTGGCTTGAGCGCTTTAGGCGCACTTTGGGGTGGAGCTGCAGCTATCGCAAAGGCTGTCAACGACGCGCGAGCTGCTGGGGAGCAATTAAAGGAAGCTGAGCGTCATAATAAAATGATGGAGGCTATTGCCATGGGCAAAGGTCTCTACTTGAAACCATACCGGAAGGGGCTTGGCTTGTATATAAATCAGTCAAAAAACTACCAGTGAAGTTAACATCACGAGCATTAACTAATATTGACTTTCAAAAATATGCAAAACAACTGCAAATTCCACATTTTAGAGTTTTCATGCGGGATAAATTACCCAGTCAAATAAATCCTAATGAGTGTGCCATTGTTAATTTAGATAATAGTAATGGACCAGGATCTCAATAGGTTGCTTATAAAAAACGAAATAATTTAGTTGTATATTTTGATAGTTTTGGAAACTTAGTACCACCAAAAGAACTAGTTCATTATTTTGGAAGCAGATGTTCAATAATTTATAATTATAGTAGGTACCAACCTAATAATAGTGTCAAATGCGGTCATTTATGTTTAGCATTTCTATACAAACAAGATTGAAAACTGTTCATTAACGATTGAACCGCCATGTCATACACATTTACTCTTTTTGGTACAGATTCAAGTATAACTCAAACTTTCTACCCACCTATTGTACTCGATGAGGATTCCGAATATGTTCTAGGATTAATTAATTTCGAAGTGTATAATGCTATTCCAAATATTGATAATCAAAATAATAAATTTTATATTGATAATCAAATAATCACAATGCCAGAAGGTTCTTACGAAATAGAAGATATCAACAAATTCATAACAACGAAGTTAGATACAGGCACCAAATTAAACATTATAGCAAACAATAATACACTTAAATGTCAAGTTAGCAGCAATAAGAAAGTAAATTTTGAATCAAATGATTCAATCGGAAATATTTTGGGATTTAAACCACGAAAATTAGAGGCAAATAAATTACATGAATCTGATAATCCAGTTTCTATTATTAAAGTAAATACAATTTGTATTGAGTGTAGTATAACTACAAATTCTTATTCAAATATTAAAAATGTTCATATACTTCATGAATTTTTCCCACGCGTCCCGCCAGGATTCAAAATAATAGAAGCTCCAAATCAAATAATTTATCTACCAATCAGCACGCGAGTAATAAATTACTTAACTCTTAATATAGTGGATCAAAGCGGGGCTTTGCTTAATTTTAGAGGAGAAGTCATCACGGTAAGACTACATCTTAAGAAACAAAATGGGAATTAATTTTAATAATAATATAATTTCCAAGCATGTAAATACAACACAAAACCGGAATAGTATCATTAGTAAGAGGGCTGTTAAAAAGTTAACATCACAAAATTATCAGTTTTTGAAATCACTTGGTTTTAAAGTTCAATCTGGATAGGAGTAAACATAAATATCATATAAAAGCTCTCATTATTTGGATTGAAATTAAATTTAAAAAATCGAAAAATATTATTCTTTGCATCCATCAAAATGAATGGTAATATTCTGAATGCATCAGAAAAAGCCTTATTTGATGACTCAATCAGTCATGCTGAAAAACACATCCACCAGCCATACGCTTCCACGACCTTAAACAATAATGATGAGATTCGTATTCCTATACAACAACAATATTTATATACTCTTCCATGGAACAGTTTACTGTATATTGAGGGTAAACTTACAAAAGATGACAAAGTATCGAGTACAGCTAAACTGGTTAACAATGCATTTGCGTTTTTATTTAGTGAAATTCGTTATGAAATTGGAGGCATAGTGATTAATAGGGTTCGAAATCCTGGTATAACATCATGTATGAAGGGTTATGTCTTATATAATATAAATGAAGGAAAACGTTTACAAAATGCTGGCTGGTCACCTTGGGAAGATAAAACAAAGCAGATTATTGACACCAATGGTAATTTAAATGTGTGCATCCTACTCGATATGTTGTTAGGATTTTGTGAAGATTTTAAGAAAATTATTCTAAATTTGCAACAAGAATTAGTCCTTATACGAAGTACCACCGATGTGAATACAATTGAAAACAGTTCCGCCGATGAAACTGTGAAAATTGAATTGAGTAAGGTTCACTGGAAAATACCACACATATCAGTAGCTGATGCTGAACGACTGATACTTTTGAAGTATATGGAGAGGAGTGTTAATTTGGAAATAGCCTTCCGTAGCTGGGAAGTTCATGAATATCCACTGCTACAGAAAACACAACATCACACCTGGCCCATCAAAACTACAACGCAATTAGAAACACCGCGTTTTGTCATCGTGGGATTCCAGACAGATCGCAAAAATAAAGCAACTAAGGATATGAGTAAAATTTGATCATTGCAATTTAACTAATATTAAGTTGTATTTAAACTCAGATATGTATCCGTATGATAATTTGAATTTGAATATTAAAAATAATCAATGGGCAATGTTGTATGAGATGTACACTCAATTTCAATTGTCTTATTATAATCGATTATGTGAACCTATCTACACACCTTACGAATTTATAAAAAAAGCAACACTGGTAGTTATAGATTGTTCACATCAGAGTGAGACATTGAAGTCGGGTAATGTTGATATACGATTAGAATTTGAGACTAATGAGATTATGCCAGACAATACAACTGCTTATTGTTTAATTATACACGATAAAATTATTAATTATAATCCATTAACAAATATTATTAGTAATATGTAAATTTTACTTTTACTAACAATCATGGTAAAGGTATATTAATTTAGAAATAATAAAACTGTAATATGAATTGTATATTTTATTTGAAAATAAATAATTTTTAAGAACATCATGTTTTACTCGTATTTATTTTACATACAATAATAATTATGAAAAATGCATTATACACAATATATTCAAAATTTATTTTTAAAAAAATATGTGTTTTTTTATTAAAAGACATATACAACAATCGCAAAATTTTTCATTAATTACTGCTAAAATTTCTAAATTTTGTTGTTGTTCTTCTTCTTGTTGATGTTGTCCTTGAGGTTGTAGTTGTCTTTGTTGTTATTGTTTTGGCTGTAGTGGTTGTTGTTTTGGTTGTAGCGGTTGTTGTATTTGTTGTTCTTGACATTGTCCTTGAATGAACCTTCCAAGAAACTCAAATATTCATTAAACATATCTGAGGTTGAAGATTCTAACCAGTTAAAATCACTGGTACTTAACAATTTCTCCATTTCATCAAAGGAAAAATCCATTGTGTTAGCAAAAGTGTAACTGTGAAACTCAATGGAATATGTTCGTTTATATAGTTACACATTTAATAAAAAATTGTATTTTTATATCACCAATGAAGTTTTAGTTGAAATAAACTTCATAAACTCGAATATTAATTAATATCCAGTCAGCTGCATCAAATACAGGTAAGCTTGTAAGAAAAGAGGTACGCGCTCTGAATAATAATACAAGATCACAGGTGTGTTTGCAAAAAAAAAAGAGAAATTCATCCGATCATCAAAACATTGGTGATTCATCTCAGAACACGTTTAGACTGTTCGAGTACAACATGGATTTATTCATTGGGGACTTACTCCGGCTCTGTTCAAGCAGGTATATAAATATGACTTACTGCATGTACATATTCCTCAGTCACACTTTGGTAATCAAGATGAATATTGCTAAAGCTAGTTCGATAGCGTTAAAGACACTTGCCGACGCGGTTAAACTATTAAAAACACAAAACCAATTTATTCGATGGGTAAAGTATGTTAATAAATTTGTGTTGTTAATTAGCAGAGCTATAAAACAATATGATGAAAATAATGGTAATATATTTCAACTGGAATCTAATTTGGCTTTATTTAAGTTTTATCGGGAAAAAATAAAACAAATGAAGTGCGGTATTTATGGTGCTGTATTAAAGAAACAATCTAAAAAATTAGTTTAGCAAGATTTAGAATCCTGTTTTGAGTCTCGAATAGGTACAGGAATGATTGCAAATTTGAATTTTAAAGATCCTCAATTATTTCTTAATAAATGTTTTAGAATTTTTTCTAATAAAATGAAGGAAGCTCTCAATTCTTCAAATTTAAAAGTAAATGTTTAGTTTCACGCTAATTTTATATTACCCAAAACAGGTGCTGTAGAAGTGAAATCTGTCAACACGGCTAATAGTATTGTAAATAAAACGACGAGTATCAGAGAGTGGTTTAGTGACAATGTAGACAAAATAATATCGAAATTATCAGAGTTTCAAGAGCGTGATTCAGGATGGGCGTTGTTTGAAATTTTACATTTAAAAATTAATATTAATACATACACACCGATTTTTGGAGGTACATATATTGAATTACCTAATGATATCAAAACTAAAAAAGCAATAATCAACATAAAAAATAAAGATAATTATTGCTTTTTATGGGCTGTAGTTTCTGCACTGTATCCTATAAATAAAAATGCAGATCGAGTGGCGTCTTATCCTCATTTTAGTAAAGTTTTAAAGTATGATGGTCTAAGTTTTCCGATGCAGCTAAAGAATATTCCAAAATTTAAAAATATGAATAAAATATCTATTAATGTTTATACTTTACAAAAATCTGATAAAGAAATGCATCGAGTTGAACCATTATATTTATCTAAATTTGTGGGAGATAAATTTGTTCATTTATTAATGTTGTCTTCTAACTCTAATGACGACGATGGTGATTACGAGGAGTGTGTTGATGAATTCTTGGAAGATAAAAACAGGGTTCAAGAGATACGAACAGCTACTAATTACCATTATATGTGGATTAAAAACTTATCAAAACTTTTAAGTAAGCAAATATCAAATCATAATGGGAAACTTTTTCTTTGTGATAGATGGTTAAATCATTTTACCTCGAAAGCGGCTCTTGAAACACACATAGTTGATTGTAAATTAATAAATAAATGTCGGGTTAAATAACCTCATGTTAATAACACATATTTGAAATTTAAAAACATACATTAACAAGACACCGTACCCTTCGTTATATACGCAGACTTGGAATCAATATTACAAAAATCGGAAGATAAACAAAATAAAAATTCCGTTCAAATTCATAGACATGTTCCTTGTAGTATTGCCTATTTTTTGAAATGTTCATATAGTAGTAACTTACCATATTTTAAATTAAACAGAAGTGGATAGTGTATTGACTGGTTTTCAAATGAGCTTCAAACTATTGCACAATTTGTTGACAAAAAATTTCAAAGTCCCGTACCAATACAAATGACTAAAGAAGAAGAAATTGAGTATTCAAACGCCAAATTATGTTACATTTGTAGAAAAGAGATTTTGGAGATTGAAACAAAGGTTCGGGATCATAATCATTTTACTGGGGCTTTTCGTGGTGCTGCACATCAATGATGCAAGTGTATTTCATAATAATAAAATAAAAGTTATCAGGACAAGTGTCCCTTTTACCAATTAATAAAGAATGATACATTTCATTTACAAAGTACGTGCAAGATACAAAAATTAATTTTAGATTTATAGATTCCTTCCGTTTTATGCCTCGTAGTATTGAAAAATTGTCAACTTATTTGAGAGACGATGAGAAACAGATAACAAAAATTTTTTGTAAAGACATTAGTAAGTTTAAATTATTGACAAGAAAAGGAGTATTTCCTTATGAATACGTTGATGACTGGGTCAAACTTAATGAACCTTGTTTACCTGATCGAAATTGCTTTTATAGTTCTTTGAAAGATGAAAATATTAGCGATGAGGATTACATGCATGCCAAAAATGTATGGCGAACATTTAATATTAAAACATTAGGAGAATACTTGGATTTATATCTAGCAACGGATGTTCACTTATTAGCAGATGTGTTTGAAAATTTCCGTAATAATTGTTTACAGACTTACAAATTAGATGCTCTTCATTACTATACAGCACCTGGTTTGGCTTTTGACACAGTGAAATATACAAATATAAAACTTGAGCTGCTAACAGACGTAGACAAATTATTATTCATAGAAAAAGGGATACGCGGTGGACTAGTTCAATGCTCTTAACGCTATGTGAAAGCTAACAATAAATATTTAAATGAATTATGCAACCCGGATGAACAAGAAACGTATCTCATGTACTTTGATGTTAATAACTTGTATGGCGCAGCAATGAGTCATTATTTACCGTTCGGGGGATTTAATTGAGTGGATAAAACTGAATCCTACAATATTGGTTTAATGAACTTAACAGAAAATTCAGATATTGGCTACATTTTCGAAGTGGATTTAGAGTATCCTAAATCTTTACATGCGTTACACAAAGATTTACCTATTTGTCCGGAAAACTTTATTCCTCCTACTTCAAAACAGTCTAAATTGGTTGCAAATTTATATAATAAAAAAATGATGTTATTCATTATCAAAATTTAAAACAATGTCTTAATTTAGGAATGCAAATTACACAAATCCATAGAATTCTTAAGTTTCAACAAATTGCGAAAAAAGTCAAGCAATGAATTTCAAAACAATTTCTTTAAATTAATGAATAATGCTGTTTTCGGAAAAACTATGGAGAATGTTCGTAAACATAAAATCGTTAAATTAGTAACAAAGTGGGACGGTCGTTATGGTGCCAAAGCATTAATAGCCAAACCAAATTTTCACAGTTATTCTATAATCGAGGATGATGTAATAATAATAGAAATGAATAAAACTTCAATACTCTTCAATAAACCAATTTACATTAGATTTTTGGTTCTAGACATCTCAAAAACATTTATTTATGATTTTCATTATAATTATATAAAACAAAATTTTGATTCAAATTCTGAACTTTGTTACACTGAAACAGATAGTTTAATTTACTTAAGAACTTTGATATTTATGAAATTATGAAAAGGGATATACATAAATTTGATACTTCAGATTATCCTTTAAATAATATTTATGGTATTCCATTAGCTAATAAAAAAGTGGTTGGCTTAATGAAGGATGAAAATAATGGCAATATTATGACAGATTTTGTTGGACTACGAGCTAAAATGTATGCATACAAAACGCTTCTTAGTACTAAGGAAGAAGTAAGTATGAAAGCGAAGGGTGTTACAAAAGCCACTATGAAGTCTATAAATTTTGAAGACTACTACAAATGTCTATTTCATAATGAGTCAGTTGTGAAATCGCAAATCTTAGTAACTTCGAAATAACATAATGTGTTTACAATTAAACAAAATAAGCTAGCTTTAAGTTCATATGACGATAAAAGAATTGTGAATTATCTTTTTACGGATACGTACCCGTATGGATATAACATAGATATATTAAATTGTAGTTTGTAAGTATGTAGCATCAACATATGTGGTACTACATTCCAAGTGGGAACAGGGTCTCAATTATTTGCATCTTAGTAGTTTATGTTCTCAGCCTACAACTTCTGCATGGGATCTACAATTTATAGTGGGATTACGAACCAATATGACTGCGATTATTGGGACGATTGAAACTGTGAAAATTTTGCAGACCGTGGAAACATTGTGGCATCCTTTCATATTACAGACCCCGCGAGAAGCTCTTTTGATCTAGACTGGTAGCTCGGTGAGGTCATTGACTCTTATTTGAACAGGGTGATATCATGGAGCAAAACGACAGGACACAATAATTTTATTTAGAAAAAAGATTGGCTACACTGGATTTGAACCCGAGATCTCAGCCTCTGTTCAATTCAAGTTGCAGCGCGCTAACCAACTGACCTATCAAGTCAGCCACAGCTGCATCTTGTAAAAATGTAATATTTATAATATATTGATTGTAATAATTGTTTTGTAAATAAATAAGCAATATGATAATTTTATAACTATTCTTATTCCTTTTATAATTACTCTTATACAGTTCAAGTTCTTCCGATACACCTTTAAACTTGTGTATCACACTTAATCATTCAAATAGTCAAGTCTTGCCACCATCGTCTTCCGTATAGACTTAGTATGCATCTGCAATATTACAGGTGCCGTGTCAGTGTCTCCAGAAATATACCTGTAAGACACTTCTTATCTGTCAATATGTAGAACATATTCTAAAGCGAGAGAGAATAATTTATTACAAGTATCAATTTTTTATTTTGAACATTCACCCCGTAAGTCTCGCCGTGCAGGTGCAAATTGCAAGTGTGCTTTAATAAGACATTGACCTACAATTCAATGCCATGCTCCTGCAGACGCATTAGGTTATTGACATATTCAGGCGTTGAACCATCATCGTCCGGCATCATGCAGGTGTCTTACTTCCAGAATCGCGCACAGGTGCAACTTGCCCATGTGCTTTAAGTAATTCACTGACCTATGACAATGGTTCTGCAGACGGTCTAGGTTATTCAACCACCCACTTCCAGCATCACGCACAGGTGCCACTTGCACGTGTGCTTTAAGTAATACACTGACCTATGGCAATGGTTCAGCAGACGGTCTAGGTTATTCAACCACCCTCTTCCAGCATCACACACAGATGCAACTTGCACGTGTGCTTCAAGTAATACGCTGACCTGTGGCCATGGTTCTGCAGACGGACTAGCTTATTGACACACTCAGGGGTTCAACTACCATCTTTAAGCATCAAACAGGTGTACCCATGTGTCCACACGTGTGCCAAGAGAACAAACCACCTCAATCTGACCTTGCACGTGTACACTTGCAGAACACAGATTCTAGAATACCCACCACACTTAAATTAGCAATTTTCTTGTTGCAATGTTTTCTTTTACCTTATATATGATTATGAATTATAAAATTCGGGCGCGGAAGCAAATATTTATATGATTTTTTACAAAAACAAAGTCATATTTTATCGATTCTTGAAATGGATATTTTTGTTAAAACATTCATATTCATGATTTAGGATTTATACTATGGATGGTTTTACCATTAGACATGCAAAAGTAACTAAAACGTGGTACCAAACAGATAAAAACATACAATTTTCGGGTGTCATTTTAATAAATACGTTGTATATTGTAAGCTACATGGGCTGGATTCTAGAATACCTACCACACTTGAAGTAGAAATTTTCTTGTTGCAACGTTTTCTTTTAGCTAAAATATGATAAAGAAATATAAAATTCCGGCGCGGAAGCAAATATTTATATGATTTATTACAAAAATAAAGTCAGATTGTACCTATTCTTGTAATGGATATCTTAGTTAAAACATTCATAATTATGCTTTAGTATCTATACTATGGATGGTTTTAACAATGGACATGCAAAAGTCACTAAAACGTGGTACAAATAAGATAATAAACATTCAATTTTCGGCTGTCATTTTAATGAATACGTTGTATATTGTAAGCTACATGGTCTGGATTCTAGAATACCTACCACACTTGAAATAGCAATTTTCTTGTTGCAATGTTTTCTTTTAGCTAAAATATGATGAAGAATTATAAAATTCGGGCGCGGAAGCAAATATTTATACGATTTTTTACAAAAATAAAGTTAGATTTTACCTATTTTTGAAATGGATATTTTTGTTAAATCATTCATATTCATGATTTAAAATCTATACTATGGATAGTTTTAGCATTGAACATGCAAAAGTGACCAAAACGTGGTACCAATCAGATAATGAACATTCAATTTTCGGGTGTCATTTTAATGAATACGTTGTATATTGTAAGCTACATGGGCTGGATTCTAGAATACCTACCACACTTAGAATAGAAATTTTCTTGTTGCAATGTTTTCTTTTAGCTAAATGTAACAGTGGGGTGTCTGGTGCACAGTGAAGCCACGTCTTGTTGACGTATTGAATTATACGCGGACAGCCACAAGTAAAATAATAAAAGTTATACTTACCTGCGTCACTATACTGCCCTGTGTTGACTAGTTGACACTTAACTGCCCTGTGTTGACTGGTTGACACTGACGGGAATCGGTTCGATGGGAACACAATTTGTTTAATTAAAAGACCGTATTAATTATTAACAACTATTATTATTGGCTTAGAAAAATATTGTACACAAATTTAAAATAATACAAATGATGAAATATTTCCCGATCTCTAACTACAGTTCCCGACTGTTCGTTTCCACGCTCGGACTGAGAATGTTCTCAGATTTTGGAAACGAACTGGTCGTTAGCTGTCTCAATTGACGACGTTAGCGGTTTTAGCCGGTGATCTTCCATCCGTTTTCTACGTATTTTCACTTTTCGGAGTCGAAGATCGCCCGGCTCAAGTCAGCAGTTAACAGCGGATACGATGGTTCACCTTGCTTATCGGATGTTAATGAAATTTGATACCACTTGTGCAGGGTGAACCACGCGGCTATTACACTTCCTCCCCCTTGGAACTGGACTATAATAAACGAATTATAGTTCAGTCCAAATAAGTGAATTGAGACAGCTACGATTAATCTACTTATTCTAACTTAACCTATACATAGTTATGTAGGTACGGGCTGGCGTAAGACGCTGGTATCTGCTGGTTCTTCTTGGGGATACGGGGGTGGCTGCACGACGACCTGTTGCAGATTAGGGTACAGAGACACCGATGAACCGATGTTGGCAACACTGATGCCTTCTACTCCTGGCTCTGGTTGTTGCATCAGGTTCACCAGGTATCTCGTCGTCAGGGCGTCCCACACGCTGGCTAGGAGGAACCACTTCCGTTCGGGTTGATTGTTCGCTGCTCTCCTTAAACTTAACATATTGAATATTAGTGAGGCGACGTACCGTAACACTACGTAGACAGTGTATAGGAGCATGCATATGGAGAAGAGGTTTCCCGAGTAAGATAGGAAACCCCACACTTCAGCGGCGGCACTCCAGGCCATCTTGGCTAGTTCGTTCTTGCTGAAGACGTCGGGTAAGTGGAAATTCTGTCCATCGGCCGCTACTCCTATCACTCGGCAGGTCATGATATTTGTTACGGCACGCCTCTCATTAGGAAAGAGCAGCGTTTGATGAAATACTCCCATGTCTTGCTGGGTGTATACCCCATGAGCGCTAATCGGGGCAGTGTTCATCATTGGTACGGACTCGCTTGGGTCGTTGGCATCAAGAACAGGAGGGTCCGGTTGCGTTCTTCGAAGTTCTGGATCCACTTCTAAAGTCTACGATCTTTGGGCTACACCTGATAATGTATAAGACTTCTCCCATTACACGCCCTATATGTCCCGACGCTTCCTTCACGAGTCCGCTTACGATGTCAGGCTTCTCCAGGGCCAGCATGAGCCGGTTTTTTAAAATAGTTTCTCGAAGATGGCATCTCTTTAAAATAGCGTCGTAAATTAAGTTCTTAGTTTGCTGTTTGAAAGCGATTTCAAGGAACAACAGCTTACTAAGAACTTGAGCCATCACGTCTGCATTTTGTGTCACTCTCCGTGACTTCTTAAAGTAGAAGCCAAGGGAGGATTCATTGATAATGAGCAAGCGGTGTTGCTCTGTTCGCCAAGCTAGTTGGTGGCATAGTAACTCTGCTAGTACGAGACGTAGTGCAAACACGGTATCTTGGGCCTTGACGACGACGTATTTGGTGTTTGTCTTGTTAATCGTCAGTATTGTTGCGGTGCCTTCATACAGGACATCAAGACCGTCAGCAGAGCAACGCTCGTTCATGTCGGCTGTCCAGGCGACTTCACCGGCCATATCATCGAAGCAGTATAGGTCAGTGTATGTGCATACAGTGCCGGACTTCAACCATACTGTATTTTCTTCCACGTTGGCGATGGCGGTGTAGTCGGGCAGTTTGATAGTGATCGCCGCGCTGACGATCACGTCTTCATAAGTGTTGCCCTGCTGTGTATAACGCACCCCGGAACACTTGCCACTGGTTGTCAAATACCCGGCCAGAGTGGTGGACATTTCTACTGTGCCATTGGCCAACAACCCGGACACAATACCAGCCCCAAGCCCGGAAAGATCCAGTCGTTGAAATTTATGTGCTTCGATACATCTGTCGGCCTTGACGGGGTGGACGTATCGCGCCAGTCCACCGGCAACAGCACTTGTATGCGAGTGCATTCCGCAGTGTTCGATTATTTGCTGCACCGTAACTAGGCAGCCATATACGTGGACTTCAGTGTATCGCCTCTCTTGCACTAATTGGATCTTTGCGGTGGTCTCTGTCGAATCTTTCTTGGGATCGCTGCAGGGTTGAACATCCAGCAAGGATACTTTTGATATCTGCACGTCTGGATCCGCGCAGTCATATCCAATCAGCCCAGCCCCTAACTGATACAAAACACTTACAAATAACAAAATAAATCGTAAATACATAATCACTACACTTAGAGTTTCTTAGATAACACCCACGGGTGGTCAGATTCAGAGCCACGGCTTCGAGTACAATATCGGGGAGGAGGCGGGGGCGTATCTTCCTCTACCGTGGAGTATGTCTCCGTGGATGTGGTGGAACTTAGAACTGTGCCGTCGGCTTCACTTTGTTCCGGAAGCTGGGACTCTTGTACACTCTGACGCTGACTCTCTGAAACTAAAGTCGAATTAGCACGGTTGACTATTGTATCGTCTCCTTGTCGAACGCTAACATTTCGAGTTCTTTCGGACCAAGGGATAATGGGGGTAATACCGTCCTGATCGCACAATTCTGTAGTCTTTGGCGGTTCGATCGGATCCAGCAACGGTAACTCGTTTAAATCGTCTGCGGTCAAGTAACATGGTTTTAGTCTGTTCACGTGCACTTTCATTTGTCTCCTGCCAAAGATTTCTTAAATGACTGCGTTTACTTTACGTAACTCAATTAGGCGATACGGTCCTGACCACTTTTTTGCTAGCTTCGCACTAATCCCGGCCTTCACCGTGGGCGTAAACAAGTACACACGGTCACCTACTTTAAATGAAACTTCAGCACTTTTCTTATTAAAAGTGCGGTGTACTCTTTCGATATTTCTATCTAGCTGTTCTCAGGCCTTAGTGTGAGCTATTTTCAAACGTTGCATCATTTCGCTCGCATAATTAGTGTCCGTGTCGTATCGCGTCCTAAGGGGTCTAAATATATCATCGAACGGTAATTCCATATCACGGCCATACATCAGGAAGAACGGCGACTCTCCTACCATAGAATGTACGGTACTACAAAATGCTGATACTGCAAATGGTACCCATTCATCCCAATCAGTATGGCGCGCGTTAATATAATGTGATAGCATGTCTTTTAACGTTCGATGACTTCGTTCTAGGCTTCCATTCGTTTGAGGTCTGAAAGCGGTCGTTTGTGTAACAAGATGAAAAAACGACAAGGCTTTTCATCTTGTTACGGCTTGTCATAGTTTCTGAGGTCTATGACTCTGGTGTTCGTAGGTCAGCAAAATGCTGACTTCAGCAAACAGCAACGGCCGTCTTTGCTGATTAAGCAGACTATGATAATACCGGCCAGAACACGAGTCATAGATTCAGAACAATCGATTTAATTATATCTTCTGCGAAGATATAATTAATTCTTCAAGGGGTGGTAATGTAACAGTAATTGACTAATTATTCCAAATCATTATTGTTTTCTAGATTTCGTAATATAAATTGCGCGTTAACAAAAATGCACCGTGGACAAGTTATATTTCGTAAAGTTTAATAACCTATTAACGTTTTGTAACTTATCCACGTGCGATGTGCGTAATAGTTACATTGCCAACCCTAGCACTTTTTAGGATATAAATAGGATTTAATTTAATAGAGTGAGGACAGTCAGAGAATCAGTAGAGTCGGTTAAGCAGAGTAGAGTCTTAAGTGGTAAGTTGATGTCGCAATGTAGTCAACGACTCAGTAGCAGTCATCTGACATGGTTCAGACTGACTTTAGTCCACTAGCTCTGTAGTATTTGTTTTGGTTTTATTTTAGTGTTCTTATTGTAAATAATGTAAATAAATTTAAAGTTAGTTAAAGCAAATATGTGTGTGCCATGTTGTCGTTATCCTGGTTCAACCGTCATCACCAGTTAGTATCATCCAGCTTCATCATATCCTCCATCGAAAAATGACAACATTCATCGCCTTCATCGTCGTCAACCCCCACTGTTACATTGGCGCAGTCGTCGATAGGATTTTTAGGATAAATTTAACATTTACCCTGAATTAATCCGAAAAGTTCCTATGTTCAAATTCAGTACATCAGTTTTGTGACATTGAGGGAGGATGTTTACGACCACGACACCTGCGATGAGGGCGACGCAGCAGCTTCCACCGTGGTTTTTCCCGGTATGTATGCCTCAGTTTCTTCCGACTGTTTACGGACATCAGGTGGTTCATCAACCACAGGCGCAATTTGGGTTGCCTCCATACGGCCATTGCCAAACGGCAGATAATGGGTGTGGAGTGCAAAGGGTTTCCTACGAGCTCGGTTCAGTACGAGTAGATGGTTATGGAAACCAGGAGCTACCAGTAGCAAACATAAGCGCGGCTGAATTTGAAGCTTTGCTGGCAGCAGAGGTGCGTCCTGAGGTGGTTGGGATACCACGTCCAGAGCAAAATGTGGCAACAGTAGCCACAAAGTATGTAGAGGGAGGCATACCGGAACCGGAAGTAGAAGATGATCATCTGTCGGAGGAGTCGACCAAACAGGTAACTTCGACAGAAGACGAGGTAGTGGAGCTCTTGACAGAAGTAACGATTATCAGGGAAATAGTTCATCAGGATCACGGGCAGCACTGTGGAAACAACAAGGCAACGAAAATGGAAATGAAACAGGATAATTACGAGGTAAAGGATTACGACCATTCCAGCATCTTCATGGAGGACGAAGAAGCCAGTGTAGTGCTTTTTGCAAAGTGTAGTGAACTCGACCTTGTGGTATTTGATATAGTGATAAAGAAACAATTCGCAACCAAACATTTCATTGTATCCGGACAGAGACCGCTGTGGAAGGAAGAACCCCCGCCCCTATGTTCAATGACCCACCCTTAAGTGTTTCCAGTTGACATTGATATGCCCCGATTATTTGTTTATGTTTAGGCTATGGATTTACGGATTAGATAAGTATTAGTTTAGAAATGTTTAATAGTTAAAGATTTGGTTTCAATCATATATTTATGTTTGTTTGACATTGTGATTTTGTTTTTGAATTTGTGAAAGTTTAGTAAGTTGTCATTGCTTAATATTCAGTCATCTGTTTATGATTGTTTATGTTCGATATTCTGATTGTATAAGTAATGCATAATAACTTAAAGATTTGTTTTCAATCATCTGTTTATGATTGTATTGTTTATGATTGTTAATTTGATTTTGTGATTTTGTTTTATGTATTTGTTCAAACTTTTGGTCATCGTTTAATAGTTGTAATTGTTTGTCTTAGGTAAGGTTTAAGATTAGGACAGTATTCCACTTAGAAATAAATATATCGTAGTCAAACGATATATTTATGTTTTAAGGGGAGGATAGTGTAACAAGATGAAAAAACGACAAGGCTTTTCATCTTGTTACGGCTTGTCATAGTTTCTGAGGTCTATGACTCTGGTGTTCGTAGGTCAGCAAAATGCTGACTTCAGCAAATAGCAACGGCCGTCTTTGCTGATTAAGCAGACTATGATAATACCGGCCAGAACACGAGTCATAGATTCAGAACAATCGATTTAATTATATCTTCTGCGAAGATATAATTAATTCTTCAAGGGGTGGTAATGTAACAGTAATTGACTAATTATTCCAAATCATTATTGTTTTCTAGATTTCGTAATATAAATTGCGCGTTAACAAAAATGCACCGTGGACAAGTTATATTTCGTAAAGTTTAATAACCTATTAACGTTTTGTAACTTATCCACGTGCGATGTGCGTAATAGTTACATTGCCAACCCTAGCACTTTTTAGGATATAAATAGGATTTAATTTAATAGAGTGAGGACAGTCAGAGAATCAGTAGAGTCGGTTAAGCAGAGTAGAGTCTTAAGTGGTAAGTTGATGTCGCAATGTAGTCAACGACTCAGTAGCAGTCATCTGACATGGTTCAGACTGACTTTAGTCCACTAGCTCTGTAGTATTTGTTTTGGTTTTATTTTAGTGTTCTTATTGTAAATAATGTAAATAAATTTAAAGTTAGTTAAAGCAAATATGTGTGTGCCATGTTGTCGTTATCCTGGTTCAACCGTCATCACCAGTTAGTATCATCTAGCATCATCATGTCCTCTTCGTAGTAAAAAAATTACAACATTCATCGCCTTCATCGTCGTCAACCCCCACTGTTACATTTGCAGGCGTTCAATTTTTAAAACTTGGCAAATTTCTTTCATTAATTTTTATAAGAAATTCGTGCCAAGGTCTGTTAGTAACTGTCGGGGTGTGCCGTGTCGTAATATGATACCTTTTATAAAGGTTTTTGCAACTGTTGGGGCGGTTTGGTCAGTCATGGGAAAAGCCTCCAGATAACGAGTAGCCGCATCTTGTACTGTTAAGATGTACTTATTCCCCGAGTCAGTGGTTTCAAGTGGACGTCCATCGCAATGCGTTCAAAAGGTCGTGTGGCATGTCTAAATTTTTTCAAAGGAGCTGGGCGTAAATGAGGGGATGTTTTCCGTTCTGAACACGATATGCATTTCTTGATGTATTCCTTTACGTCCGAGCGGAGTTTTGGCCAAAAGAAACAAGAAATAATTTTTTCAAATGTTTTTTCCGCCCCGCCGTGACCCGATAACGGTGACATGACAGGCCCTTAGTATCGCATTTCGAAATTTAAATGGAACTACTAATCCATCTTCATAACGCTCGTCATCGGATTTCTTATAAAGTAATCCGTCGTCATCCAAATAAAAGTCACAATTCGGTTCGTGTTGCACCTTATCTATATACGTCATAACATGTGTGTCGTTTCTCTGCTCTGTTTTCATAACGTCACGATCCCATATGACTGGCTCATAGTGTTTGTATTGAAACATGACACGTACAGGCTTGATTCGCGAGAGCGCGTCAGCATTTGCATGTTTCTTACCGGGACGATAATCAATTTTAAAACTATACTCTGATAAGAGCAACGACCATCTAATTAATCGATTTGAGGGTTCTGCCGTTTCCATCAACCATTTTAGGGGTTTGATGATCGGTAAAGACCTGAAATACCGTACCGTACAGATAACATCGAAAATGTTTAATACCCCACACCAACGCGAGACCCTCACGTTCGGTTGTGGTATAGTTACACTCGGATGGCTTGAGTTGGCGGCTCGCATATGCAACCGGCATTTCATGTCCATCGTACTTTTAACATAAAACTGCGCCTATTGCATATGCAGAAGCGTCTGTACACAAAATGAACGGTTTTTCAAAATTTGGGTATTTTAAAATCGGAGATTTTGTTAATGCTTCTCTTAACGTATTAAATGAAATTTCGGCGTCGAGAGACCAGGAAAATCTACAATTTTTCTTTGTTAGTTTAGTCAATGGTAAGGCCAATTCGGCAAATTTTGAAATGAAACGTCTGTAAAATCCAATTAAACCTAAAAAGAATCTGATTTCAGTGACGTCACGTGGAGTTGGGAGTTCTTTCACTACATTTATCTTGTCTGGATCCGGTTTCACACCATCTTTACTCACTACGTGTCCGAGATATTTTGTTTCAGTCATCATAAATTTACATTTATCGTGGTTTATAGTCAAATTTGCATCTCTAAGTCTGTCAAAAATAAGTCTTAGTTTTCTGTTGTGTTCATCAAGATCGTCAGAACTGAAGCAAATTATGTCATCGAGATACACAAAACAGTGCTCAATCGTTAAACCGGATAATACTGTTTCCATTAGTCGTTGCCATGTGCTCGGGCTATTAATTAGTCCGAACGGCATCCTATTATATTCAAAATGGCCCCATGGTACCGAAAAAGCTGTCTTCTCCTTATCACGCGGGTCCATCTCTACCTGCCAATAGCCTTTAGTCAGATCCAGGGTTGTAAAACGATTCGCTTTGCCTAATTGGTCTAAAGTATCTTGCAAATTTGGAATAGGGAAGAAATCTAGTTTGGTAATTTTGTTTAGTTCGCGGTAATCGATGCAAAATCGAAATGAACTTTCACCATTATTTAATTTCTTTTCGACTAATACTACCGGTGCTGAATAAGGGCTGACTGAAGGTTGATTGATTTTATTGTGAAGCATTTCGTCAATTAAATTTTTCATAACTTGACGGCGATTAAAAGGTATACGATATGGGGCGCGCGCTACTGGTACATCGGAACTTGTGTGTATGCGATGCCGCACGAACGTTGTCTTACTTAGCGGTATGTCTTTCATTTTGAATATGTCAGCATATTCATTTAAAAATGATTTGAATTTATAGCGCTCTTCTACTGCCAGGTGATCTAAACTGAATTTATGTTTGGGTGACATTTGCACTGAGTTAATCACTTTACAATCTTTCTTTTCCGTATCTAGTTGTTCTTCAGCTTCCACCGCAAATCCAATTATTGTTTTATTGTTAAGAATTAACTCTTCATCATTTACATTTAGAATATTAATGAAAGATTCAGAATTTTCTGATTTTCGAAAAATCGTGCGAGCAACTAGAACACCGGGCTTCTCAATATTGCGCGGCTCAGCTACATACGTCTTATCAGGCATTCGCTTATCTAACGTTAGTTCAACAATCGCAGTGTGTCGCGCTAGGATTTTCACAGTACCTTTTAATCGTAAACTAAATCTGTTGTCTACGTTTAAAGGTTGTTTAAACAGTAAACTTTTATTGCGATCTCCGGTCATTATTTTAGAATTTAAATTTGGCGTTACAGGATCTGGACAAGTTTGATCGATATTCTGTTCGATAGCAGAATTACAATCCGCGATATTTACTACTTGATCCTGAGTTCCAAATAAATCTATCGAATCGACGTGCTCTTCGAGCTTATCTACTGCTAAGTCAGCAGAGATAACGTTTACTATCTCGCTCGCTTTATCATTATTCCTGGAAATTTCGGACATAGATAAAACCGTTTAATACATTTTAAATTCATTTCTTCCAAAATCAATTGTTACTTTATGTTTAACCAAAAAGTCTACTCCGATCAGTCCGTCAGCTGGCAAATGCAGCTCATCGGGACATACTACAAACTGATGTATTAAATTCTCGGAACCCATGGAAAATTCCATGTTAGTAACTCCATTACTACTTAACTGATTTCCGGAAACGTCTATTAATACATCATCCGACGGTGAGATAGACAAATTTAGTTCTTCTGTTACTTTACGTTTTAATAAACACACGGCCGCACCGGAATCTATTAAAAACTTACGTTCAACGTTATTAATTTTGAATGATAGATATTTGGTTTTATCTACGACGAAATCCGCGACCCTTGGAATGATAAAGAAACGTTTGATTAAACTGTCTGACGTTGGGTCGTCGTCGAGACAGCTTGGGAGTTTAAAGGACACGACTTATCATCCGCGCGATGACCTACCTTTACACAGTTGTAACATAATATTTGTTTTTATTGCGGGAATTTCTTAGATATATGATCTGTGCTACCACAATTAAAGCAACAGCCACGCATATTATGATACCTCTGATCTGTACGTAAAACTGCGTTTTTCTTCGGCGACAATTTGTGAGATATATTGGCGGGTGCGGATATAGATCTGCTATTATTATTTTGTGCTACTGATACTGCACGATAATGAGCTTTATGCGCATCTGATTTTGTCTCTTTGTCTAATCGCGCCAATACCTCCTCACAATTCTCCGCGTACGGTAACGCCTCCTCTACAGTCTCGAATTGTCTGATTCTACTAATTTCGTTCGCCAGTTTAGTATTTAGTCCCTCAAAAAATTGCTTAATCATCATGGTCTCCCGTTTTATACGATTACGTAAACTAGTAATGTCATTGTGATCTGACACCGGAAAAAGTTTAGCTGCTGCAATTTATAAACGTAAAGCAAATTTCTGGATTGGTTTATCTTTTTTTCGAAAAATTTTAAAAAATTATTTTTCAGCTATTGCGAAGTCGGTCTTTTTACCAAATAATTTTTCAAGCCATTCGCGCATACAAGGTATTGTATTGGGTCGTTTGTCTGCTGGAAGTGAATAGAAGCAATTTTGTGGTTCTCCTCTAAGTTTTAATTTTATCGCAGTAACCACCTGACTAACTGTCCATCTGTAACAGTTTGCTACCGTTGCAACATTATCTAGAAACGCTTCTAGTTCGGGACCACCGGAATAGGTATCAATGGTTTTAAGGGCAGAGATGGACGTGCGATCTGTGAAAGCTTGTACAATAGGTGGTGAACTGGTGTGTACAGGTTGCCCTGTACCGGGTACTGAACTACCTGGCTTGAATTGCGTCATGTAATTTGGTAAATGATAGGAAAATGGAGCGAGATGAACATCCAATGGATGAACACGAGAGGGACCAGGCTGCGGTGCATAACCATACGGGTAGGTTGGTATATGACTGACTGGAGGAGCGGTCGGATTCTCAGAAGTGGTGCTAGTTGTCGTGGTTGTATATACAACCGTCGTGGTAACAGCGGTCGACGTAAATGTCGTCGTCGGTACGTCAGTATCGTTAACCATTTTCAACCGTCAATATAAATCAATCAAAATCGTTCAATCTAGTAGCTCTTAAGCCCTTTACTATATCCTACCGACTGCGCCAAATGTAACAGTGGGGTGTCTGGTGCACAGTGAAGCCACGTCTTGTTGACGTATTGAATTATACGCGGACAGCCACAAGTAAAATAATAAAAGTTATACTTACCTGCGTCACTATACTGCCCTGTGTTGACTAGTTGACACTTAACTGCCCTGTGTTGACTGGTTGACACTGACGGGAATCGGTTCGATGGGAACACAATTTGTTTAATTAAAAGACCGTATTAATTATTAACAACTATTATTATCGGCTTAGAAAAATATTGTACACAAAGTTAAAATAATACAAATGATGAAATATTTCCCGATCTCTAACTACAGTTCCAGACTGTTCGTTTCCACGCTCGGACTGAGAATGTCCTCAGATTTTGGAAACGAACTGGTCGTTAGCTGTCTCAATTGACGACGTTAGCGGTTTTAGCCGGTGATCTTCCATCCGTTTTCTACGTATTTGCAATTTTCGGAGTCGAAGATCGCCCGGCTCAAGTCAGCAGTTAACAGCGGATAAGATGGTTCATCTTGCTTATCGGATGTTAATAAAATTTGATACTACTTGTGCAGGGTAAACCACGCGGCTATTAAATAAAATATGATGAAGAATTATAAAATTCGGGCACGGAAGCAAATATTTATATAATTTTTTACAAAAATAGTCAGATTTTAACGATTCTTGAAATGGAAATTTTTGTTAAAACATTCATATTCATGCTTTAGGATCTATACTATGGATGGTTTTAAGCATTGGACATGCAAAAGTGACCAAAACGTAGTACCAATCAGATAATAAACATTCAATTTTCGGGTGTCATTTTAATGAATACATTGTATATTGTAAGCTACATGGGCTGGATTCTAGAACACCTACCACACTTGAAATATCAATTTCTTATTGCAATGTTTTCTTTTAGCTAAAATATGATAAAGTAATACAAAATTCAGACGCCAAGGCAAATATTTATATGATTTTTTACAAAAATAAAGACAGAATTTACACATTCTTGAAATGGATATTTTTGTAAAAACATTCATATTCATGCTTTAGGATCTATACTATGGATGGTTTTATACACTGGACATGCGAAAGTTACCAAAACGTGGTGCTAATCAAATAATAAACATTTAATTTTCGGGTGTCATTTTAATGAATACGTTGTAAATTGTAAGCTACATGGGCTGGTTTCTAGAATACCTACCACACCTGTAATAGCAATTTTCTTATTGCAATGTTTTCTTTTAGCTAAAATATGATAAAGAATTATAAAATTCGGGCGCGGAAGCAAATATTTATACGATTGTTTGCAAAAATAAAGTCAGTTTTTACCTATTTTTGAAATGGATATTTTTGTTAAAACATTCATATTCATGCTTTAGGATCTATACTATGGATAATTTTAGCACTGGACATGCAAAAGTGACAAAAACGTGGTACCAATCAGATAATAAACATTCTATTTTCGGGTGTCATTTTAATGAATACGTTGTATATTGTAAGCTACATGGGCTGGATTGTAGAATACCTACTATACTTGAAATAGGAATTTTCTTGTTGCAATGTTTTCTTTTAGTTAAAATGTGATAAAGAATTATAAAATTCGGGCGGAAGCAAATATTTATAAATTTTTTTACTAAAGTAAAGTCAGATTTTACCTATTCTAGACATGGATATTTTTGTTAAAACATTCATATTCATGCTTTAGGATCTATACTATGGATGGTCTTAAGCATTGGACATGCAAGAGTGACCAAAACGTGATACCAATCAGTAAATAAATATTCAAATTTCGGGTGTCATTTTAACGAATACGTTGTATATTGTAAGATACATGGGCTAGATTCTAGAATACCTACCACACTTGAAACACCAATTTCCTTCTTGCAATGTTTTCTTTTAGCTAAAATATAATAAAGAATTATAAAATTCGGAAGCGGAAGCAAATATTTATATGATTTTTCACAAAAATAAAGTCAGATTTTACCTATACTTAAAATGGATATTTTTGTTAAAACATTCATATTCATGCTTTAGGATCTATACTATGGATGGTTTTAAGCATTGACCATGCAAATGTGGCCAAAACGTGGTACCAATCAGATAATAAACATTCAATTTTCGGGTGTCATTTTAATGAATACGTTGTATATTGCAAGTTATATGGGCTGGATTCTAGAATACCTACCACACTTAAAATAGCAATTTCTTGTTGCAATGTTTTCTTTTAGCTAAAATATGATAAATAATTATAAAATTCGGGCGCGGAAGCAAATTGTATATGATTTATACAAAAATAAAGTCAGTTTTTACCTATTCTTGAAGCGTATATTTTTGTTAAAACATTCATATTCATGCTTTAGGGTCTATACTATGGATGGATTTAGCATTGGACATGAAAAAGTGACCAAAACGTGGAACCATTTAGATAATTAACATTCAATTTTCGCACGTCGTTTTATTGAGTACGTTGTATATTGTAATCTACACGGGTTGAATTCTAGAATACCAACCACACTTGAAATAGCAAATTTCTTGTTGCAATGTTTTCTTTTAGCTAAAATATGATGAAGAATTATAAAATTCGGGTGCGGAAGCAAATATTTATATGAAATTTTACAAAAATAAAGTCAGATTTTACCTATTCTTGATGAATACGTAGTATATTATAAGCTACATAGGCTGGATTCTAAAATACCTACCACACTTGAAATAGCAATTTTCTTGTTGCAATGTTTTCTTTTAGCTAATATATAAAAAAAAAGATCTATATGAAATTATAAAATTTGGGCGCGGCAGCAAATATTTATATGATTTTTTACAAAAATAATCTCAGATTTTACGTTTTCTTGATGAATACGATGTATATTGTAAGCTACACGGGCTGGATTCTAGAATACCTACCACACTTGAAATAACAATTTTCTTGTTGTAATGTTTTTTTTAGCTAATATATGATGAAGAATTATAAATTTCGGGCGCCGAAGCAAATATTTATATGATTTTTTACAAAAATAAAGTCAGATTTTACTTATTCTTGAAATGGATATTTTTGTTAAAACATTCATATTCATGCTTTAGGATCTATACTCTGGATGGTTTTAGCATTGGACATGCAAAAGTGACCAAAACGTGGTACCAATCAGATAATAATCATTAAATTTTCGGGTGTCATTTTAATGAATCCGTTGTATATTTGAAGCTACCTACATGGGCTGGAATCTAGAATACCTACCACACTTGAAATAGCAATTTTCTTGTTGCAATGTTTTCTTTTAGCTAAAATATGATGAAGAATTATAAAATTCGAACGCGGAACAAATATTTACATGATTTTTTACAAAAGTAAAGTCAGATTTGACCTATTGTTAAATGGATACTTTTGTTAAAACATTCATATTCATGCTTTAGGAACTATACTATGGAAGGTTTTAGCACTGGACATGCAAAAGTGACCAAAACGTGGTACCAATCATATAATAAACATTCAATTTTCAGGTGTCATTTTAATAAATACGTTGTATATTGTAAGCTACATGGGCCGGATTCTAAAATATCTACCACACTTGAAATAGCAATTTTCTTGTTGCAATGTTTTCTTTTAGCTAAAATATGATGAAGAATTATAAAATTTGGGCGCGGAAGCAAATATTTATATGTTTCTTTTACAAAAATAAAATCAGATTTTAACTATTCTTGAAATGGATATTTTTGTTAAAACATTCATATTCATGCTTTAGGATCTATACTATGGAAGGTTTTAAGCATTGGACATGCAAAAGTCACCAAAACGTAGAACCAATCAAAGAATAAACATTCAATTTTCGGATGTCATTTTAATGAATACGTTGTATATTGTAAGCTACATGGGCTAGATTCTAGAATACCTACCACACTTGTAATAGCAATTTTGTATTATTCATATTCATGCTTTAGGATCTATACTATGGATGATTTTAGCATTGGACATGCACAAGTGACCAAAACGTGGTATCAATCAGATAATATACATTTAATTTACGGGTGTCATTTTAATGAATACGTTGTTTATTGTAAGCTACATTGGCTGGATTCTGGAATACTTACCACACTTGAAAAAGTTATTTTCTTGTTGCAATGTTTTCTTTTAGCTAAAATATGATTAAGAATTATGAAATTCGGGCGCAAATGCAAATATTTATATGATTTTTTACAAAAATAGAGCCAGATTTTACTTATTCTTGAAATGGTTTTGGTCACTTTTGCTTGTCCCATGCTAAAAGCATCCATGGTAGAGATCCTAAAGCGTGAATATGAATGTTTTAACAAAAATTGAATGTTTATTATGATTAGTACCACATTTTGGTCACTTTTGCATGTCCAATGCTAAAACCATCCATAGTATAGATCCTAAAGCATGATTATGAATGTTATAACAAAAATATCTATTTCAAAAATAGGTTATATCTGACTTTGTTTTTGTAAAAAATCATTTAATTATTTAAATGTTTTAACAAAAATATCCATTTCAAGAATAGGTCAAATCTGACTCTACTTATGTAAAAAATCATATAAATATTTGCTCCTGCGCCCGAATTTTATAATTATTCATCATATTTTAGCTAAAAGGAAACATTGCAACAATAAAACTGCTATTTCAAGTGTGGTAGGTATTCTAGAATCCGGCCCATGTAGCTTACAATGTACAACGTGTTCATTAAAATGACACCCAAAAATTAAATGTTTATTATCTGATTGGTACCACGTGTTGGTCACTTTTGCATGTCCAATGCTTAAAACCATCCATAGTATAGATCCTAAAGCATAAATATGAATGTATTAACAAAAATATCCATTTCAAATATATTGGTAAAATCTGACTTCAATATTGTAAAAAATCATATAAATATTTGCTTTCGCGCCTGAATTTTATAATTCTTTATCATATTTTAGCTAAAAGAAAACATTGCAACAAGAAAATTGCTATTTCAAGGTAAAATCTGACTTTATTTTTTTAAAAAATCATATAAATATTTGCTTCAGCGCCCGAATTTTATAATTCTTTATCATATTTTAGCTAAAAGAAAACATTGCAACAAGAACATTGCTATTTTAAGTGTGGTAGGTATTCTAAAATCCAGCCCACGTAGCTTACAATATACAACGTATTCATTAGAATGACACCCGAAAATTGAATGTTTATTATCTGATTGGTACCACATCTTGGTCACTTTTGCATGTCCAATGCTTTAAACCATCTATAGTATAGATCCTAAAGCATGAATATGAATGTTTTAACAAAAATATCCATTTTAAGTATAGGTAAATTCTGACTTTTTTTTGTAAAAAATCATATAAATATATGCTTTCGCGCTTGACATTTATAATTCTTCATCATATCTTAGCTAAAAGAAAACATTGCAACAAGAAAATTGTTATTTCAAGTGTGGTAGGTATTCTAGAATCCAGCCCATGTAGTTTACAATATACAACGTATTCATTAGATTGACACCCGAAAATTGAATGTTTATTATCTGATTGGAACCACGTTTTCGTCACTTTTGCATGTCCAATGCTTAAAACCATTCATAGTATAGATCCTAAAGCGAGAATATGAATGTTATAACAAAAATATCCATTTTAATAATAGGTAAAATCTGACATTATTTCTGTAAAAAATCATATAAATATTTACTTCCGCGCCCGAATTTTATAATTCTTTATCATATTTTAGCTAAAATAAAACATTGCAACAAGAAAATTGGTATTTCATGTGTGGTAGGTATTCTAGAATCCAGGCCATGTAGCTTACAACATACAACGTATTCATTAAAATTACACCCGAAAATTGAATGTTTATTATCTGATTGGTACCACGTCTTGGTGACTTTTGCATGTCCAATGCTAAAACCATCCATAGAATAGATCCTAAAGCATGAATATGATAGTTATATTAAAAATATCCATTTCAAGAATAGGTAAAATCTGACTTTAGTTTTGTAAAAAATCACATAAATATTTGCTTGCGCGCACGAATTTTATAATTTTTTATCATATTTTAGCTAAAAGAAATATTGCTACAAGAAAATTTCTATTTCAATTGAGGTAGGTATTCTAGAATTCAACCCATGTAGCTTAGAATATACAACGTATTCATTTAAATCACACCCGAATATTGAATGTTTATTATCTGATTGGTACCACGTTTTGGTTACTAATGCATGTTTAATGCTAAAACCATCCATTGTATAGATCCTAAAGCATGAATATGAATGTTTTAACAAAAATATCCATTTCAAGAATAGGTCAAATCTGACTTTACTTTTGTAAAAAATAATATAAATATTTGCTCTCGCGCCCAAATCTTATAATTATTCATCATATTTTAGCTAAAAGGAAACACTGCAACAATAAAATTGCTATTTCAAGTGCGGTAGATATTTTAGAATCCAGCCCATGTAGATAACAATATATAACGTATTCATTAAAAAGACACACGAAAATTGAATGTTTATTATATGATTGAAACTACGTTTTGATCACTTTTGCATGTACAATGCTTAAAACTATTCATAGTATAGCTCGTAAAGCATGAATATGAATGTTTTAACAAAAATATCCATTTCAAGCATAGGTAAAATCTAACTTAAATTTTGTAAAAATTTTTATAAATATTTGCTTCCGCGCCCGATTTTTATAATTCTTCATCATATTTTAGCTAAAAGAAAACATTGCAACAAGAAAATTGCTATTTCAAGTGTGGTAGGTATTCTAGAATCCAGCCCATGTAGCTTACAATATACAACGTATTCATTAAAATGACACCCGAAAATTTAATGTTTATTATCTGACTGGTACCACAGTATGGTCACTTTTGCATGTCTAATGCTAAAATTATTCATAGTATAGATTCTAAAGCATGAAAATGAATGTTTTAAAAATATATCCATTTCAAGAATAGGTAAAATCTGACTATTTTTGTAAAAAATTATATAAATATTAGCTTCTGCGCTCAAATTTTATAATTCTTCAACACATTTTAGCTAAAAGGAAACATTGCAACAAGAAAATTGCTATTTCAAGTGTGTTAGGTATTCTAGAATCCGGCCCAGGTAGCTTACAATATACAACGTATTCATCAAAAATAGGTAAAATAAGACATTATTTTTGTAAAAAATCATATAAATATTTGCTTCCGCGCCCGAATTTTATAATTGTTCATCATATTTTAGCTAAAAGAAAACATTGCAACAAGAAAATTGCTATTTCAAGTGTGGTTGTTATTCTAGAATCCAGCCCATGAAGCTTACAATATACAACGTATTCATCAAGAATAGGTAAAATCTGACTTTATTTTTATAAAAAAATCATAAAAATAATTGCTTCCGCGGCCGAATTTTTTAATTCTTCATCTTATTTTAGCTAAAAGAAAACATTGCAACAAGAAAATTGCTATTTCAAGTGTGGTAGGTATTCTAGTATCCAGCCCATGTAGCTTACAATATACTAGGTATTCATCAAGAAAAAGTAAAATCTGACTTTACTTTTGTAAAAAATCATATAAATACTTGCTTCCGCGACCGAATTTTATTATTCTTTATCATATTTTAGCTAAAAGAAAACATTGCAACAAGAAAATTGCTCTTTCAAGTGTGGTAGGTATTCCAGAATCCAGCCCATGTAGCTTACAATATAAAACGTATTCATCAAGAATAGGTAAAATCTGACTTTATTTTTGTAAAAAATCATTTAAATATTTGCTTCCGTGCCCGAATTTTATAATTCTGCATCATATTTTAGCTAAAAGAAAACATAGCAACAAGAAAATTGCTATTTCAAGTGCGGTAGGTATTCTAGAATCCAGCCCATGTAGCTTACAATATACCACGTATTCATTAAAATGATACCCGAAAATTGAATTATTATTATCTGATTGGAACTACGTTATGGTCACTTTTGCATGTCCAATGGTAAAATTATCTATAGTATAGATCCTAAAGCATAAATATGAGTGTTTTAACAAAAATATACATTTCAAGAATAGATAAAATCAGTCTTTATTTTTGTAAAAAATCATATAAATATTTGCTTCCGCGCCCGGATTTTATAATTCTTTATCATAATTTAGCTAAAAGACAACATTGCAACAAGAAAATTGCTATTTCTAGTGTGGTAGGTATTCTAGAATCCAGCCTAAGTAGCTTACAATATACAACGTATTCATCAAGAAAAGGTAAAATCTGAACAAGAAAATTGCTATTTCAAGTGTGGTAGGTATTCTAGAATACAGCCCATGTAGCTTACAATATAGAACGTATTCATCAAGAATAGCTAACATCTGTCTTTATTTTTGTAAATAATCATATAAATATTTGTTTCCGCGCCTGAATTTTATAATTCTTCATCATATTTTAGCTAAAAGAAAACATTGCAACAAGAAAATTGCTATTACAAGTGTGGTAGGTAATCTAGAATCCAGCCCATGTAGCTTACAATATACAACGTATTTATCAAGAATAGGTAAAATCTGTCTTTATTTTTGTAAAAAATCATGTAAATATTTTCTTCTGCGCCCGAATTTTATAATTTTTCATCATATTTTAGCTAAAAGAAAACATTGCAACAAGAAAATTGCTATTTCAAGTGTGGTAGGTATTGTAGAATCCAGCCCATGTAGCTTACAATATACAACGTATTTATCAAGATTAGGTAAAATCTGTCTTTATTTTTGTAAAAATTCATATAAATATTTGCTTCCGCGCCCGAATTTTATAATTCTTTATCATATTTTAGCTAAAAGAAAACATTGCAACAAGAATATTGCTATTTGAAGTGTGATAGGTATTCTACAATCCAGCCCATGTAGCTTACAATATACAACGTATTCATTAAAATGACAAGCGAAAATTGAATGTTTATTATCAGATTGGTACCACGTTATGGTCACTTTTGCATGTCCAATGCTAAAATTATCCATAGTATAGATCCTAAAGCATGAAAATGAATGTTTTTAAAAAATATCCATTTCAAAAATAGGTAAAATATAACTTTATTTTTGTAAAAAATTATATAAATATTTGCTTCCGCGTTTGAATTTTATAATTCTTCATCAT
Source organism: Stenolophus ochropezus (assembly GCA_035578165.1). Taxonomy (NCBI): domain Eukaryota; kingdom Metazoa; phylum Arthropoda; class Insecta; order Coleoptera; family Carabidae; genus Stenolophus; species Stenolophus ochropezus. Next base: position 770,666 of record JAQOWZ010000074.1, on the reverse strand, counting down.
ATTTTAGCTAAAAGAAAACATTGCAACAAGAAAATTGCTATTGCAAGTGTGGTAGGTAATCTAGAGTCCAGCCCATGTAGCTTACAATATACAACGTATTTATCAAGAATAGGTAAAATCTTACTTTATTTTTGTAAAAAATCATATAAATATTTGCTTTAGCGCCCGAATTTTATAATTCTTCATCATATTATAGGTAAAAAAAAACATTGCAACCAGAAAATTGCTATTTTAAGTGTGGTAGGTATTCTAGAATCCAGACCATGTAGCTTACAATATACAACGTATTCATCAAGAATATGTAAAATCTGACTTTATTTTTGTAAAAAATCATATAAATATTGCTTCTACGCCCGAATTTTATAATTTTTCATCATATTTTAGCTAAAAGAAAACATTGAAACAAGAAAATTGCTATTTCAAGTGTGATAGGTATTCTAGAATCCAGCCCATGTAGCTTACAATATTCAACGTATTCATTAAAAAGACACCCAAAAATTTAATGTTTGTTATCTGATTGGTACCACGTTATGGTCACTTTTGCTTGTCCAATGCTAAAATTATCCATAATATAGAACCTAAAGCATGATTATGAATGTTTTAACAAAAATATCCATTTCAAGAATATTTAGGAATGCATTTATAAGGTTCCCTTATAAATTCATTGTTAAATATTTTGGGTCGGCTTAATGTACCACTTTTTGCTTAGTTTGTTTTTCTTTAATTCTGTAAATTCTTTGTTTTTAATATTTTGTTAGCCCTGGTTAGGGGGGTAGATTAATGAAATTAAGAGACTTACGCCTATAGACCATCAACCATTGAGAATCTCGTTGGGGGGATTGCTATGGCACTCAGTCACTACAGCTCGGAATAGTGTTCGTACACTCCGGCTGTTAGTTATACTACGCTGATGAGCTCTAATAAAAGCAAAACGCGTCCGTAGTTACTGACTGATTGCTAAATGGCCGGCTTTAATGTTAGCTGCTCTTTTGTAATTGTGCTGGAACCTAAAACCCATTGTAACTTGTTACATTTCAAGAATAGGTAAAATCTAACTTAATTTTTGTAAAAAATCATATAAATATTTGCTTCCGCGCCTAAACTTTATAATTCTTCTTAATATTTTAGCTAAAAGAAAACATTGCAACAAGAAAATTGCTATTTCAAGTGTGGTAGGTATTCTAGAATCCAGCCCGTGTACCTTACAATATACATCGTATTCATCAAGAAAACGTAAAATCTGAGATTATTTTTGTAAAAAATCATATAAATATTTGCTGCCGCGCCCAAATTTTATAATTTCATATAGATCTTTTTTTTATATTTTAGCTAAAAGAAAACATTGCAACAAGAAAATTGCTGTTTTAAGTGTGGTAGGTATTTTAGAATCCAGCCTATGTAGCTTATAATATACTACGTATTCATCAAGAATAGGTAAAATCTGACTTTATTTTTGTAAAATTTCATATAAATATTTGCTTCCGCACCCGAATTTTATAATTCTTCATCATATTTTAGCTAAAAGAAAACATTGCAACAAGAAAATTGCTATTTCAAGTGTGGTAGGTATTCTAGAATCCAGCCCATGTAGCTTACAATATACAACGTATTCATCAAGAATAGGTAAAATCTGACTATATTTTTGTAACAAATTATATATATATTTGCTTCCGCGCCCGAATATAATAATTCTTTATCATATTTTAGCTAAAAGAAAACATTGCAACAAGAAAATTGCTATTTCAAGTGTGGTAGGTAATCTAAAATCCAGCCCATGTAGCTTACAATATACAACGAATTTATCAAGAATAGGTAAAATCTTACTTTATTTTTTTAAAAAATCATATAAATATTTGCTTTAGCGCCCGAATTTTATAATTCTTCATCATATTATAGGTAAAAAAATACATTGCAACCAGAAAATTGCTATTTCAAGTGTGGTAGGTATTTTAGAATCCAGACCATGTAGCTTACAATATACAACGTATTCATCAAGAATAGGTAAAATCTGAGTTTATTTTTGTAAAAAATCATATAAATATTGCTTCCACGCCAGAATTTTATAATTTTTCATTATATTTTAGCTAAAAGAAAACATTGAAACAAGAAAATTGCTATTTCAAGTGTGGTAGGTATTCTAGAATCCAGCCCATGTAGCTTACAATATTCAACGTATTCATTAAAAAGACACCCAAAAATTTAATGTTTGTTATCTGATTGGTACCACGTTATGGTCACTTTTGCTTGTCCAATGCTAAAATTATCCATAATATAGAACCTAAAGCATGATTATGAATGTTTTAACAAAAATATCCATTTCAAGAATATTTAAGAATGCATTTATAAGGTTCCCTTATAAATTCATTGTTAAATATTTTGTGGTCGGCTTAATGTACCACTTTTTGCTTAGTTTGTTTTTCTTTATTTCTGTAAATTCTTTGTTTTTAATATTTTGTTAGCCCTGGTTAGGGGGGTAGATTAATGAAATTAAGAGACTTACGCCTATAGACCATCAACCATTGAGAATCTCGTTGGGGGGATTGCTATGGCACTCAGTCACTACAGCTCGGAATAGTGTTCGTACACTCCGGCTGTTAGTTATACTACGCTGATGAGCTCTAATAAAAGCAAAACGCGTCCGTAGTTACTGACTGATTGCTAAATGGCCGGCTTTAATGTTAGCTGCTCTTTTTGTAATTGTGCTGGAACCTAAAACCTATTGTAACATGTTACATTTCAAGAATAGGTAAAATCTAACTTAATTTTTGTAAAAAATCATATAAATATTTGCTTCCGCGCCTAAACTTTATAATTCTTCTTAATATTTTAGCTAAAAGAAAACATTGCAACAAGAAAATTGCTATTTCAAGTGTGGTAGGTATTCTAGAATCCAGCCCGTGTAGCTTACAATATATATCGTATTCATCAAGAAATCGTAAAATCTGAGATTATTTTTGTAAAAAATCATATAAATATTTGATGCCGCGCCCAAATTTTATAATTTCATATAGATCTTTTTTTTATATTGTAGCTAAAAGAAAACATTGCAACAAGAAAATTGCTATTTCAAGTGTGGTAGGTATTTTAGAATCCAGCCTATGTAGCTTATAATATACTACGTATTCATCAAGAATAGGTAAAATCTGACTTTATTTTTGTAAAATTTCATATAAATATTTGCTTCCGCACCCGAATTTTATAATTCTTCATCATATTTTAGCTAAAAGAAAACATTGCAACAAGAAAATTGCTATTTCAAGTGTGGTAGGTATTCTAGAATCCAGCCCATGTAGCTTACAATATACAACGTATTCATCAAGAATAGGTAAAATCTGACTATATTTTTGTAAAAAATTATATATATATATATGCTTCCGCGCCTGAATATAATAATTCTTTATCATATTTTAGCTAAAAGAAAACATTGCAACAAGAAAATTGCTATTTCAAGTGTGGTAGGTAATCTAGAATCCAGCCCATGTAGCTTACAATATACAACGTATTTATCAAGAATAGGTAAAATCTTACTTTATTTTTGTAAAAAATCATATAAATATTTGCTTTAGCACCCGAATTTTATAATTCTTCATCATATTATAGGTAAAAAAAAACATTGCAACCAGAAAATTGCTATTTCAAGTGTAGTAGGTATTCTAGAATCCAGACCATGTAGCTTACAATATACAACGTATTCATCAAGAATAGGTAAAATCTGACTTTATTATCATATAAATATTGCTTCCACGCCCGAATTTTATAATTTTTCATCATATTTTAGCTAAAAGAAAACATTGAAACAAGAAAATTGCTATTTCAAGTGTGGTAGGTATTCTAGAATCCAGCCCATGTAGCTTACAATATTCAACGTATTCATTAAAAAGACACCCAAAAATTTAATGTTTGTTATCTGATTGGTACCACGTTATGGTCACTTTTGCTTGTCCAATGCTAAAATTATCCATAATATAGAACCTAAAGCATGATTATGAATGTTTTAACAAAAATATCCATTTCAAGAATATTTAAGAATGCATTTATAAGGTTCCCTTATAAATTCATTGTTAAATATTTTGTGGTCGGCTTAATGTACCACTTTTTGCTTAGTTTGTTTTTCTTTATTTCTGTAAATTCTTTGTTTTTAATATTTTGTTAGCCCTGGTTAGGGGGGTAGATTAATGAAATTAAGAGACTTACGCCTATAGACCATCAACCATTGAGAATCTCGTTGGGGGGATTGCTATGGCACTCAGTCACTACAGCTCGGAATAGTGTTCGTACACTCCGGCTGTTAGTTATACTACGCTGATGAGCTCTAATAAAAGCAAAACGCGTCCGTAGTTACTGACTGATTGCTAAATGGCCGGCTTTAATGTTAGCTGCTCTTTTTGTAATTGTGCTGGAACCTAAAACCCATTGTAACTTGTTACATTTCAAGAATAGGTAAAATCTAACTTAATTTTTGTAAAAAATCATATAAATATTTGCTTCCGCGCCTAAACTTTATAATTCTTCTTAATATTTTAGCTAAAAGAAAACATTGCAACAAGAAAATTGCTATTTCAAGTGTGGTAGGTATTCTAGAATCCAGCCCGTGTAGCTTACAATATACATCGTATTCATCAAGAAATCGTAAAATCTGAGATTATTTTTGTAAAAAATCATATAAATATTTGATGCCGCGCCCAAATTTTATAATTTCATATAGATCTTTTTTTTATATTTTAGCTAAAAGAAAACATTGCAACAAGAAAATTGCTATTTCAAGTGCGGTAGGTATTTTAGAATCCAGCCTATGTAGCTTATAATATACTACGTATTCATCAAGAATAGGTAAAATCTGACTTTATTTTTGTAAAATTTCATATAAATATTTGCTTCCGCGCCCGAATTTTATAATTTTTCATCATATTTTAGCTAAAAGAATACATTGCAACATGAAAATTACTATTTCAAGTGTGGTAGGTATTCTAGAATCCAGCCCATGTAGCTTACAATATACAACGTATTTATCAAGAATAGGTATAATCTGACATTATTTTTGTAAAAAATCATATAAATGTTTGCTTCCGCGCCCGAATATTAAAATTCTTTATCATATTTTAGCTAAAAGAAAACATTGCAACAAGAAAATTGCTATTTCAAGTGTGGTAGGTATTCTAGAATCCAGCCCATGTAGCTTACAATATACAACGTACTCATCAAGAATAGGTAAAATCTGACTTTATCTTTATAAAAAATTATATAAATATTTGCTTCTGCGCCCGAATTTTATAATTTTTTATCATATTTTAGCTAAAAGAAAACATTGCAAGAAGAACTTTGCTATTTCAAGTTTGGTAGGTATTCTAGAATGCAGCCCATGTAGCTTACAATATACAACGTATTCATCAAGAATAGGTAAAATCTGACTTTATTTTTGCACAAAGTCATATAAATATTTGCTTCCTCGCCCGAATTTTATAATTCTTTATCATATTTTAGCTAAAAGAAAACATTGCAACAAGAAAATTGCTATTTCAAGTTTGGTAGGTATTCTAGAATGCAGCCCATGTAGCTTACAATATACAACGTATTCATCAAGAATAGGTAAAATCTGACTTTATTTTTGTAAATAATCATATAAATATTTGCTTCCGCTCGAATTTTATAATTCTTCATCATATTTAATTGAAATTAATTGCGTAGATAATTATGCGCCAATATGTGATCGGGAAACCATAAAATTAGAACAAGAAAAAGAGTTGAAATTAAATAAATTGTTAGAAAATGAACAAAATTTGCAAATTTCTAAATTTTATTTAAATTTTTAAAGATAAAGGGACGGATTAATTTATAAATTAAGTGATTCAAATGAGCGCGAAGATAGATTAGTAGTTCCAGTCACTATGGTAAATAAAATCATATGGATTCATCATGATCTGTCGGATTCAGGTTATCCGGGTTTCGAAAAGACGTATAATTTGATTAAAAAGAAATTATTTTTGGAAAATATGGGTAAGCAGATTAAGGAATATTGTGAGCGTTGTTTATCGTGTAACGAAGGAAAAACTTCGCCTCATCTAAGACCAGCACCTTTGCAACAGTTCAATGAACTTAGTAAACCTTTCGAGCGTACGGCTATGGACAACCAGTCGAGGTAACAAGTATATTTTAACTTTTATTGATGCGTTTACGCGTTATCCCAAAGCAATACCGATACTTGATGATAAAGCAGAGACAGTAGCAAATGTGTTTGTTTCGCATATTATTGCAAGGCATGGAGTACCTAAACAGCTTTTAACAGACAAAGGGACGAACTTTTTATCGAAACTATTTAAGACCGTGTCATTTCGGTATAAAAAAATTACAAACAACCGCGTACCATCCTATGGGAAATGAGTGTATTGAACGATTTCATAGAACTTTTTCAGATACAATGTTGCATTATATTAGTGAAGATCATAAAAATTGGGATTTGTGTATTCCGTACGTATTAATGGCTATAAGAAATTCGGTTCATAACTCAACGGGAGAAACACCATTCTTTTTAATGTATGGTCGGGAGTTTGAGATACCATTTGAAGATAATATAGAATCGTTAGATAAAAAGACTGATACAGATTACAGTCAGAGTATCGAAGAAAGAATTAAAGACGCATATAAAATAGTAAAAGAACGAATTAACAAAGCTCAAAGTAGGAATCAGGTTCAATAGAATAAAAAGATCGCAGTCCGAAATTTTCAAGTTGGAGATTTAGTATTTCTACATAATGAAGTAGTTAAATAGGGATTAAGTAGAAAATTTGTAAAGTCATGGATAGGTCCGTATAAAATTAATAAACAAACTAGTCCGGTAAACTTTGTGATCCAGAACGTGGACGGAGGTAAAGAAATATTAGTAAATGTAAATCGGTTGAAATTATATGTGGAACGAAATCATAGTACTCTAAAAGTAAAGAAGAGTCCAGGCCCACGCGTGATTGACATGAAAAAGTTTGATTACGTATATACACCGCGTCAGAGCGATAATACTCAACGAGAGAGTGATAATACGATTAGCAGAGCCGTAAGTTTAGAATCATTAAATGAACCGGGCGGAGTGACCGTAAATGTAGAGGCGGACGTGCATAGTCAACCAATAATTAATTTTGTTCGGTACCGCAGATAATGCTGATCTAGAAGATGTTAATGAGAAAATTACCGAGTTAAATCAAAAATCGGATGGTATTTTAAGTGTAATGAATGAGCAAGTAACCGTAGTAAAGAAATTACAAGATAACGATAAAATGATGAAAGAAAATTTCGCGAAATTAAAAACTGTTGTTGCATTATTAAATACCAAAGTAGATCAGATTTTTAAAGAAAAAGAAAGTTTACATTTTGATGCAAAATTGATTCAAAGTATAAATTTAAATACGGCATTAAGAACGGCTGAATATATATTGAATGAAGTTAAAGAAGTTATTTCGGATTTAGGCAATGCTTTAGAAGCAACTGCTTTACAGAAATTAAGTCCTGTCTTTATCAGTCCGAGTTTATTAAAGGAGGCATTAAATTCAATTAGAAATCAGTTACCTACGGGCTTGTCGCTAATAGTATCTGATTTCGATAGAAACGCATTTTTATATTACGATATCGCGAATGTTAGAGCAGCATATTTTAACGAAACTCTAAGAATTTTTGTTACCATTCCGCTAAAAGCACCTGGTCGATATTTTAATGTATACCGTGCATTGTCGTTACCGCATGAATCAGGAGTCGAACATACTAAATTGGTCGTAGAGACACCAAATAATTATCTGGCACTATCAGAAGACGGACAGTATTATATGGAAATGGACACTCAAGATTTATTAATGTGTAGAGATGGATTTATAAAAATTTGCCCGCCTTCAAAACCAATTAGAAAAATTTCGGTGTTATCTAACCGTATAACAGTATTACAGGTGCTATGAGTACTTGTCCGACTGCAGCAATGGAAGTGATTCTGGGGCTAACACCTCTACACATTCAGGTGAAAAAAGAGGCGATGCAACAGGCACTGACTCTCTGCAGAACGAAACACTTTATGCCCGGAGATTTCGTAGGCCACTTGGAAATTCTAAGGGAAGTACAACCAGATAAACTGGCCTTGTCTGTCTGTGATAAGATGACAACAAAATACAATTTTGACCAGAAGTATAAGGTTGTTATTGGTAATCGCCTTGAATGGGCAACGGAAAGACCTGTTGAAAGGGATTATTTGTCCTGGTTCACTGATGGTTCAAAATTGGACACAGGAGGAACTGCAGTAGGTGTGCTTGGCCCAGATTGCCGAATTAAGGAATCCATAGGCACCTGCTCCACAATTTTTCAGGCTGAGATTTATGCAATAAATCTCTGTGCTCATATAAACCCAGATAAAGGTCTAAAAGGAGCATTAATAAATATAATGTCAGACAGCCAGGCAGCTTTAAAGGCATTGATTGCCTTCACATGTAAATCAAATCTAGTCTGGAACTGCAGGGAGACCCTCCAATTGCTATCCGAAGCAAACCACGTCACCCTACGTTGGGTACCAGGGCACAAGGGAATCCTAGAAAACGAGAAAGCTGATGACCTTGCAAAAAAAGGGGCTAAAGTTTCATACCACGGGCCGGAACCTTCATGTGGTCTTCCACAAAGCCACTATAAGAAGGTGGTCAAAAACTGGGAGGAATCCGCCATATCCTCATATTAGAAAAATATTCCAGGCCTCAATCAAGCTCGGAAATTCATTTCCCCAGCTTCGACAAACACCAAAGAGTTACTAGCTCTCAGCAAAAAGGATCTTAATATAATGACAGGAATTCTCACTGGCCACTGTCCTTTAAAGTACCATTTGCACAAAATTGGTATAGCTGAAAATGAAACCTGTCGACTCTGTGAAGAGGACGAAGAATCGTCGGAACACATACTGTGTGAATGCCCAGCCGTAACTGTGCAGAGACTCAATCAACTAGGTAAGAGGTATCTTACGGCAGATGAGATCAACAACTTTACTCCTGGAGCCATAATCGGCTTCATCAAAAATCTGGATATACTTCCGGAAAACTAAGTAAGGGCTGTGTCACAATAGATCTTCTAGGTCGCGTTGACAAAAAGCGACAAAACGCTTAAACCCTCATATACTCACAATTCAATACAA